>OX352308.1:17135181-17182681 GCA_947086415.1 Pammene aurita
TAAGAAAAAGTGACCAAACCCTCCGGTGTCCGAGGCCAGATTTGAACTGGCGTCTTCAGCTTTCGCGGCTGACGTCCTGACCACTAGACCACCCGGTCACGGCGGAACTTGACAAATTTTCTCATGTATATGCAATCTCTGAATTTGAAACGGCTAGGCGCCGTTGACCATACTCTAAGGGCATGCGCAGTACGTGCTTGCAAAAAAAAAAAAAAAAAATTATTGAATAAAATAATTTGATTTGCTTCAAGATTCATAGATGGCAGCACCATCTCTCTCGCTATACCAGAATCACGTAAGAGATTCGGATAGGAGGTGCAAGCACGTACTGCGCATGCCCTTAGAGTATGGTCAACGGCGCCTAGCCGTTTCAAATTCAGAGATTGCATATACATGAGAAAATTTGTCAAGTTCCGCCGTGACCGGGTGGTCTAGTGGTCAGGACGTCAGCCGCGAAAGCTGAAGACGCCAGTTCAAATCTGGCCTCGGACACCGGAGGGTTTGGTCACTTTTTCTTAAGTATATGACATCTATTTTCAGTTTATATATAGTAGTGTAACTACTTAAAAAAAAATAATTGCAAATCAAAAAAAAAAAAAAAATAAATAAATATTGAACAAAATAATTTGATTTGCTTCAAGATTCATAGATGGCAGCACCATCTCTCTCGCTATACCAGAATCACGTAAGAGATTCGGATAGGAGGTGCAAGCACGTACTGCGCATGCCCTTAGAGTATGGTCAACGGCGCCTAGCCGTTTCAAATTCAGAGATTGCATATACATGAGAAAATTTGTCAAGTTCCGCTGTGACCGGGTGGTCTAGTGGTCAGGACGTCAGCCGCGAAAGCTGAAGACGCCAGTTCAAATCTGGCCTCGGACACCGGAGGGTTTGGTCACTTTTTCTTAAGTATATGACATCTATTTTCAGTTTATATATAGTAGTGTAACTACTTAAAAAAAATTGCAAATCAAAAAAAAAAAAAAAAAAAAATATTGAACAAAATAATTTGATTTGCTTCAAGATTCATAGATGGCAGCACCATCTCTCTCGCTATACCAGAATCACGTAAGAGATTGGGATAGGAGGTGCAAGCACGTACTGCGCATGCCCTTAGAGTATGGTCAACGGCGCCTAGCCGTTTCAAATTCAGAGATTGCATATACATGAGAAAATTTGTCAAGTTCCGCCGTGACCGGGTGGTCTAGTGGTCAGGACGTCAGCCGCGAAAGCTGAAGACGCCAGTTCAAATCTGGCCTCGGACACCGGAGGGTTTGGTCACTTTTTCTTAAGTATATGACATCTATTTTCAGTTTATATATAGTAGTGTAACTACTTAAAAAAAATTGCAAATCAAAAAAAAAAAAAAAAAATATTGAACAAAATAATTTGATTTGCTTCAAGATTCAAAATTAGTTTCGTAAAACATTTCATACGCAGAATAAAAATTTGGTATGATGTTTTTTCGTTTGATCTCGTTAAATTTATATATTTTTGAAAACCCATATTAATTAATTGTGATTGTATTCACAATACGCATGTAGGTTACTAACATAAATATAATATTTAAATAACTACTACTATTAAGCTATATAATAATTTAGCCATTGATTTCCAATAGAAAATGAATGAAATTAATTGAATTTGTTAGGTATTTTAATACATATCAAAAATTGTTCATTCTGTTATTTATACCTATTAAAATATCACAATAGTTTAAGTACTATCGGGTTCAGAATTGCATGGCCAATTTATGAATGAATTCATTGATAAATTGACCATGCAATTTTGAACCCGATGGCACATTATATTATTTTATTAACAATTAATTGACTTCAACATATAATATCAAGACGGGTAAACTCAAGCAACGCGCATGTGAAAACACGTCCCATTTTCATGTTTACAAAACTAAAATATCTTATGTCATGTTAACCAATCAAGTACCCATTCAGAATATTTTTTGTGTTAACCTTAATTCCGCAAAGCTTTCATACATACCATTTCACCACTAAGAAAAGTTGTCGTGTTGTGAGTGGTAACAATTAATTGTCATCGACATATAATATCAAGATGGCTAAACTGAAGCAAAGCTCATGTGAAAACACGTTCCATTTTCATGTTTACAAAACTAAAATGTCTTATGTCTTGTTAACCAATCAAGTAGCCATTCTTTCAGCATATTTTTTTGTGTCACCACTACGATAAGGTTGTCGTGTTGTGAGTGATCAAAATCAATTGGATAATGGTATGTATGGTATCAATTGATTCGTTTCGTTATGAGGATCAAATGTCTATATGGGGCCAATAGCGTTAAAGCAACACAAAAGTCAGATATGAGACTTAAAGTCCGATATTTACATTTGTTTCTCAAAACGCTCCTAACGAAATGACGTGCAAAAGTGACGTCACGATCAAACAGTTGACCTGTTTACAGTATGGAAAAATTATAAAATTGCAATTTTTACAGTGAAATGTTCCGTTGATGTATAAGTATGTTTGCCAAACAATTTATTTTATAGTAAAATGTAAAAAAATCCAATGGTATCATTGTTTTTTCTAATTTCGTACTTAAAAATCGTAATATTTTGAAATTTTGAATTTGATATCTTTGACAGATTTTTTAAATTTTAACTTATTTGGTTTTTTGATCATTTTGCATCCTATCAACTAGATTTTATTTCATAATTCATGCAAATAGCTACAATAAACATGGCTATACAAAAAAACTAAGTTAACCTTAATTAAACGTATTGTACCTATTTTTATTAAAAACTAGCCTTTTCCCGCGGCTTCGCCCGCGTACTATAAGTAGTACTCAAAAAGGATACGATACCCATGTTGATTTTCAGACTTTGTGACCACATTTGCCCCTTTTAGGGGTTGAATTTTCAAAAAACCTGAAACACGTGTTTACTCATTTATCGTTAGGAATACTCCTGTGAAGTTTCGAATAAAATAGTCTAACAAATCTTGATTCGCCATACAAATTTTGGACCCCCATTTTACCCCCTTAGGGGGTGAATTTTGAAAAATCCTCTCTTAGTGCACCCCTAGACCTTATAAGGAACCTACGTGCCAAATTTCGAATCTCTAGAACCAGCGGATTGGGCTGTGCGTTGATATGTCAGTCAGTCAGTCAGTCAGTTTCTTCTTTTATATATTTAGATATGGGCCGATATTACTATCTAATGTCCGACTTATATCTACTTAAATGAAGAATATGATCAGACTAGGTTTATGTGGGATTTTCCGCCGTTTTTCCCAATATCGCAAACAATATAAATCATTGGACGTGCGCAATCTAGCGACGAAAATGAAATCTACCTGTGTGCGTGTGGGCGCCTCCATTGATTAAGTGATAAAATGGGCGATATTATATTGTTCAACACAAATCTGAACATAGCTTTAT
The DNA here is from genome assembly GCA_947086415.1 of Pammene aurita. NCBI lineage: Eukaryota > Metazoa > Arthropoda > Insecta > Lepidoptera > Tortricidae > Pammene > Pammene aurita. Next base: position 17,138,594 of record OX352308.1, read on the forward strand.
AAAAATATATTGTACTTAAAAATATTAGTTTATAATTAATATTTTTGCTACACTTTAGAATAAGTTTGTATATGGCCTTCCGGCCAGATCGCTCTTCGCTTTCTGTAGTATAACGGATGGTGCATTTTTTGATTAGCTTCAATAAAGTTAATTTTGTAAAAGTTTCTAATCGCATTTTTATTTATACAATAACATGAATAAAAGGTTTTTTGGCTTTTTTTGTTTTGAATAACTTTAATCATTAATATCATTATACCCGAGGCCGGTTTTGAGTCTAGAATATTTTGGCAAGTATTTTTATTGTGAAATAGCTCGTTATCACATTGCACGCAGGGGTATAATTACATGTTAATATTCTTTGAAGATCTTATTTTATATTCTTGTAATAATTACATTCAAAGTATACGTAAACAACCCAATTAAGGTACAACGAGACCAAAGCAAGTGAAACACGATTGAAATATAAATCACCTACTCCGTGAACACAATTTAAACTACAAAGTTTCATAAATAAAGTAGTGGGTCTATTCTCATGGACATACAACATGTATTTACCAGGGCTTGTAACCGGTATTTTGCTCCATACTAAAACACCGGTTTTTTTTCGTTCTTTCGTTTACTATTTCATATTTAATCGAAAAATCTTACAATACAAAGTGATAGCCTAAAAATAGAGATGGGTAGGGGTGAGTAAGTACTGAGTATTTACTCAGTATTTATCCAAAACACCCGGTTTAGAAGGAGCTAAGCTGAGTATTTACTCGGTATTTACTCCTGACGTTTTACTCACTACCCATCTCTACCTAAAAACAATACGAATTCTACGTAAAAACCATAAAATATGTAAATATATTGGGTTATTTCGGGGCTTTTTGCGAAAACCGGTTACAAGCCCTGGTATTTACAATATAAAAAGTATTGTTGGGTTTTTGACCGTATTAAAAAAGATTAAGGGACAAAACTATACACATATCTTTGACTTCAACTGTAGGTGTGAACTCGTATGAGCCGGTCGGATTGCAATAAATCTATAGGAGTTGGATACCGTTGTAAAAAATCAATCCATTGAAGATACGACATTAGATATATTATGTTACCTTCTAAACTGTGTCCACCATTTTTGTTTATTCTTATTCATATTTCCCGATGCGCTTACCGCATGATGAGGGCTAATGAGGGAAGGGCTGGCACATCGCTTATCACCTTATAGGTGCGTTCGAGAATTTGTGACATTTTCAAGTCACAGGTACATCATTGTCGGTTGTTCATCATCATCATCATCATATCAACCGAAAGACGTCCACTGCTGCACATAGGCCTCCCCCAAAGAGTGCCACAATGACCGGTCCTGCGCCACCCGCATCCAGCGGACTCCCGCGACCTTCACCAGGTCATCAGTCTACCTTGCGGGGGGTCTACCCACGCTGCGCCTTCCGGTTCGTGGTCGCCACGCGATAACCTTTCCGCCCCAACGGCCATCGGTTCTACGAGCAATGTGCCCCCACTGCCACTTTAGTTTAGCGATTCGGAGGGCTATATCGGTTACTTTGGTTCTGCTGCGGATGGCCTCGTTTCTGATGCGATCACGCAGAGAGACTCCAACCATAGCCCTCTCCATTGCCCTTTGGGTGACTTTGAGCTTTCTTATGAGGCCCATTGTAAGCGACCACGTTTCAGTACCATATGTCATCACTGGCAACACACACTGGTCAAAGACTTTTGTCTTGAGACACTGCGGAAATATTCCGTCCAATATGGACAAAAAGATGTGCCGTAGCTTCCCGAACGCTGCCCAACCGAGTCGGATTCGTCGATTGACCTCTTTCTCGAAGTTGGATCTACCTAACTGGACAGTATGTCCTAAGTATATATAATCGTCCACAACTTCAAGTGTAAAGCCTCCGATTGTAACGGGAGTTGGTGCTACATGGGTATTTGACATGATCTTCGTCTTATCCATGTTCATCTTTAGACCTACTCGCTCGGAGGCTTTACTGAGGTCATCGAGCATCGTACTCAAATCCTCCATGGTCTCAGCCAAGACTACTATATCGTCAGCAAACCGAAGGTGAGTGATGTACTCGCCGTTTATGTTGATGCCTAGCCTTCTCCAGTCCAGAGTCTTGAAAACATCCTCCAGTGCAGCGGTAAACAGTTTAGGAGAAATAACATCTCCTTGCCTGACTCCCCGCTGCAACGGAATAGGCTTCGAATTCCGGTCCTGGAGTCGGACTGACATAGTGGCGTTCTCGTACAAACACTTCAGCACTTCGATGTAGCGATAGTCCACTTGGCACCTCTGGAGAGATTGTAGTACAGCCCAGGTTTCGATCGAGTCAAAGGCTTTCTCGTAGTCCACGAACGCTAAGCAGAGGGGCAGGTTATACTCCTCAGTCTTCTGTATAACCTGACGGAGCGTATGGATGTGGTCTACGGTACTAAAGCCACTTCGGAAACCGGCTTGTTCGGGAGGCTGGAAGTCATCTAGCCTATGTGCGAGACGGTTCGTAATGACTCTTGAAAACAGCTTATAGACATGGCTCAGAAGTGAAATGGGTCGGCAGTTCTTCAGTAACGCGTTATCGCCCTTTTTGAAGAACAATACCACCACACCTCTGTTCCATGCCTTAGGCGTTCTCCCTTCTAGTAAAACGGAGTCGAACAACTTCTGAAGGGCCATAAGGACCGGTTTACCACCCGCCTTCAGAAATTCGGCTGTAATTCCGTCTTCACCAGGTACCTTATTATTTTTGAGCTGTTTAAGAGCCATTCTAATCTCGTACAGGCTGATGTCCGGGATGTCTTCGGTATAATGTCGGGTCAGTCTAGCTCTAGGGTCTTCCGCCAGATCAACTTCAGGTCTGCTAGTTGATGTGTATAGCTGTCCATAAAAGTCCTCTATCTCCCCCAGAAGCTCGGGTCTGGATGAAACGATTCTACCATCCTCAGTTTTTAATTTGGCGAGCTGGCTCTGCCCAATAGACAAATCTCTTGCGAAAACTTTAGAGCCCTTATTCTGCTCAATGGCCTCTTCAATACGATTTGTATTGAATTGGCGCAAATCACAGGTAAGGGACTTAGAGATCCGTTTATTGAGCTGCCGGTATAATGACGCATCTGCTGAGGATTGCAGAACCATTTCTCTCCTTTCCTCGATGAGTTTCTGAGTGGAGTCAGAGAGCCTTTTGGTTCTGTTGCTCCGCTGGGCCTTAAAAAACTTAGACCCAGTGCTACGGACAGCTTCCACAAACCCGTCGTTGAATTCGTCCACATCGCCGCCTAGACAATCGAAACGGTTTTGGAGTTCCAGCTGGAAGCTCTCAGGGTTTTGGATTTGAAGTGCTGCTGGACGGAGCGTAGACTTCATCAGTCGAGAGCGCTGCCTCTCACCAGACGGTGACCACTTCCGGTTTTAACCGTATTGATCACAGAGACATCATTGAATATATGCTTCTTCGTCGACATGATGAAGTCAATCTCGTTTTTAGTTGCACCGTCGGGACTCATCCAGGTCCACTTCCTGTGCTCACGTTTCTTGAAGAAGGAGTTCATCATGTAGAGTCCCTCCTTCTCCAAGAAGCCAGCCAGTAGTTGGCCCCGGTGGTTCCGACTTCCAAATCCAAATTGCCCCACTCTCAGCTCTTCACCATCTCTCTTGCCCAGTTTCGCGTTGAAGTCCCCCATAACAACGGTGAAGTAGGTTTTGGAGCTATGTATGGCCTTCGATATATCCTCATACATAGCCTCCACCTCGTCATCGGAGTGTGCCGAAGTCGGCGCATACACCTGTATGACCTTCAACGAGTACCTCTTGAATACTCTGAGTATAAGGTACGCCATCCTAGTCAACACACTCTCGATCTTCACCACGTTGTTCACGAGGGACTTATGGACGATGAACCCGACACCTCCCTGGGACTGTTGGTCGCCCTCCCGGAAATAAAGCAAGTTGCCGGACTTCAGGATTATCGTTTCCTCCCCCTCTCTTCGGACTTCAGATAACCCTATGACATCCCAACGCAATTTGCTCAATCCTTCCTCCAGTTCCACTATCTTTTCGTCGGTCCGCAGTGTACGCGTGTTATATGTTGCCAGGGCCAGAAGTCGTCGGTGGTGGTAGCCGGATCTTTGCCGGAGATTCTTAGCACCCCTGACCCCGCTAGTACCCTGGCCGCTACCATAACGAGGGCACCGGGGGTCGCCGGACACTCGGGGCCGTGGTTTTTGTGTTCTTGCCATGGGGGGTGAATGCCGTAATCGCCACGTTTGGCATGCGGGTTGGCGATCGCAGTATCTCCACCGCACTCCGAGGATGCTGCTGCCCATCCCCCGGTGGTCTTGGCCGTAGTTTTAGGACATACTCCGGGTCCGGGTTGTCGGTTGTTAATAGAGTTTAAATCTAAATTATATTTTATGACAACCTTATTAACAACCGACAATGATGTGTACCTTTCATTGAAAACGTTACTTATTATCATTTCAGCCTGTGTTTATGACACGTCTCAAACCTACACTGATACCTATATGAAGCACGTTGAAAACCCTATATTATAATACATAAAAAACAACTATAAAAAAATATTCGTGTTCAATTCACAAATAAATTGCCTTAACCGGATTCGAACCCAGGACCTCGAGTACGTAAACAGGTTAACTATATTTACCAACTAGGCTTCGGAGGTCTTTAAACAGCCTTAAGATAGCATTTTTACATTAAAAGTGGTTATACGATGGTTGATTGTGTACAACCATCAAAGTATTCCATATATTGACAAAGAGCCCCAGAGCGGAGTAGGTACTCGACAAAGGCTTTGGTGCTGAAAAATATTTTTAACGTCATCAACTTTTCAAGCAGATTGAGTGTTTTTACACTCTAATTGAGTTTGACAGTCCATTTATTTAACGAGATGATTCTTCGCCTTACTTAATTTTATGATTGACAGTATTCTAAAATTTCCGAGAAGCGGGTTTTGGGGAAAAGGTGGTAAATGAATTAATGTTAATTGATTTATTGTTTTGTAAAAATTACGAGATTAAATATTTATAAAATATTTCATTTTCCCTAAGATTCGCGCAAACGGTTGAAGTTTTTTTTATATATTACGACCAACCACCGACCACTTTTTATATTTTTTATATTACGACAAACCGACCTAGTCACACAGAAAGCTCAATAAGACTTGTGTTGTGGGTACTGGACGAAAATATATATAATAGATATTAGATAGGTAAGATAGATATAGATAAATAATTAAATATTATGGTACAAACTTACACAAATCGACCTATGTATTTCCAAAGTAAGCCCAATACGGCTTGTATTGTGGATAGTAGACGACAATATATCCCTACAAGGCGGGAAGAAGTTGACAAGTCTGGATGAAAACTCGAAGAAATGTGAACTTAAAATAGTATCACATGAGGTCCAAATTACTTTAATTTTTTATCTCGAGTTATCAACTTCTTCCCTCCGTGTACGGATATATAGATATAGATAATAGATTGATATAGATAAATACTTAAATACACAGGACACATCTATAACTCAGGTACAAATATCTGTAATAAACACACAAATAAATTGTCCTTACCAGGATTCGAACCCAGAACCTCCTGCTTCGTAGGCAGGGTTACTATAGACTACGCTCGGAGGCCGTTAAATAAATATATGTATATTTTGCTTTAATCTTTATCAGGCCATGTTCGCGAAATTTATTACTTAAAATTTAGGATAAGTACGAAGCTTCAAACGATAGCTGTATAAATTTGCTTCACCTTTAAAATACCACTCCTTGTTCATCTTAGTATCTTTTTTGTCTGATTTGCATTTTAATGCCCCAATTAATGGAGAACATGCGTGAAAAATATTTAATTGAATTTGTTCAATAAACACATTCAACAACCCCAAATTAATATAAATAAGTGGAAATCCGTAATAATTTTTAACAGTTTTTTTAAATTATTGCGGTTTAATAACGTAAAATTTTAGGCATTTTTTTTATACCTGAAATGTATTTTCGAAACCTCAGTTCGATTACTTATGTTCTAACAAGAAAAAAATGAATGACAACTATATAGCTAAACGCATTTTTTCGTGCCTAAAATCACAAAAATCTTCCAAAAACTTGTTCCTTCCAAACAGATTTCTGCAACTTTGAGGTCGGTGACGTCACAAACCTCACACTATTTGTATAGGGCGTTTTGACGTGCGGCACAGACGCCTAACGTATTTGCTAGCATAGATAGTAGGTTTATTAGAGACATTTGAATCTACAGGGAAATAGAATTGAATGACGTCTTCCGAAAAAATCATGCATATTCCTAATTTCGTGTATTGTGATTATGATGGAATTTGCTAAAACATTCGTATTCACACATGCCTCTCTTTATACGAAATAGGCATTGTTGCAGTGTTAAGTTGCTGCCTTATAAACGTAGAGGTAACGTAGCACGTAGCATTTGCTATGGCGTAGCGTAGCGTTCTCTACGCCGTAGCAACCACAGGCAATAATTACACTACTGGCTCCTAGCTATCCGCACCAACGTATGTTCATGCAATTACAAATGACAAGTTTACACGAAACTGCACCTTATGTATTCTATTCGTTTGAGTTCTATTTGTACTGACCGAACTTAGCCGTTACTGTCACACTGTGCAAGCATTAGCTGAACCTAATTAAGTAGACTCTTTATGAACGTCATAACAATTTTAATGACCACTAGACTAGTATGACATAATTGTTCCGTTTTTCATTGCTTTAGTAAGTAAAAGATAGTGCAGCTACACGAAATTTACATCAATTTTCATTACCGCTAGTAAATATTTATTTAAACATTTTAAGTTAAAATAAAACAATTTATATTTCAACACTTCGTTATGCATTTAAACATTAATCGCCTTAGAAATAAGTTATTGAGTCTGGAAGCGTTTATAGAATATGACGTCATAGCTAAGCCTACCATTATAGCTATAACAGAGACATGGTTGGAACCAGATGAATATAAATCGATATATCTTCCAGGTTATCAGGTAGCAACTGAAACTAGTCGCGTTCTTACTCACGGTGGAGGTACAGTTATATTTGTCAGAGATAATTTTCGAAATTATTGCAATTTATCTCGTATGGTTACTCTGATTACTAGAATTACCCTATCAAGTACTTACAGCCAATCTGGTCTGTTAAGTCCTTTATGATGCTTACTCGTCGGCTGCCTCAATCCAAGTGAACGAGCCTGTGTCTGCGCTTGTCTAACTTTTTCTTCCCCTACCAAATTCCATAACTACCGTGTTGACAGGAGTATAATTTTAATTTCCCAACTACCCCGGCATTTAACTAGGTATCGTAAAAAATTTGCCACATCAAAATTATTATTTGCCTGTTGTACTAAGTAGTATACAAATTAATATTAATAAATCATAACATTCGGCCATCCAACTTCGTGCATGACTCCGGCGCACGAAACCCATCAAAGCTTAAAATAATGTTTTTTAGGTAAAACAGTTTTCACAAAATCAAAAGATTATTAAATAGAATTGTGATTCTGAAACTAATTTTGATTTTGATATCCACAAACTTGAGCAGAGCTAATAAAATGATTAATCTTCACCTGAAAACCATATCATAACATTCGGTCTGCGGTGATTTTTTTAAATCTAATTCAAGTTGACGTAATTTATAATAAATTAGGAAGGCAGCTTTTTGTCGTGCAAAACTTGGAAATCATTTGTACTAAAATCTTAAAGAAGCTCTGGCTCTCAGAACTTAGTGGCTATATTCTTTTTGAGCTATGCTTTTTCTGCTTAAGTGTTAGGTATATTCATTACTAGATTGTTGTGATCTCTCCTAATACCTACTTATTAAGTTCATAACATTCTATACATCAAGAGTGGTATCCTTATTATATTACTTAATGAAAAATAATCACAACTTCATCTATTAAAGTCACAACACAACATTCGTTTGAAGCTATGCAATAAATATTTCCTAAATAAATCCATAAATATCGTTGTATTAATCATTTGCAAGTATAGTAGAATATTTCGCCTCTCTAATACTTTAGACTAGTATACGATACCTCTTAAGGAACCAGGTAAGCTAGACTAGTATTCGAAGCAAACTTTTGGTTGGTTTTGTCACAAAGCTATTCAGTTTAATTTGATTTACACCTCTGTATTTGATCTTCGAGTTCGATATCTATAAATACAGTTCTCACTCATAACGTTTTTCTTTCTCTAAAAATATTTTGTCAATAATTTAATCGAATTATTATTTCCTTGGATAACACTGTTTTCTCTGATTATTAGAGAATTAGAACCTACAACCTACAACTGCCTCTAAAAATTGTACATCATATGAGTAGTGAATTCTAGTGTCATACATAAGTTACGTAGATAATCATATATATGTCATATCTTTTTCTGGTCATATAATATATACTATCACAAACTATATTTAGTAATGAATCTTGAAGCAAATCAAATTATTTTGTTCAATATTTTTTTTGTATTCAGCCGCGAAAGCTGAAGACGCCAGTTCAAATCTGGCCTCGGACACCGGAGGGTTTGGTCACTTTTTCTGAAGTATATGACATCTATTTTAGGTATATTTCGTAATATTTACTTATAGGTATATTTTATTGTTTTAGTTTCCAAATTAATTCATACTTATGACAAAATTTCATAGATATTGTGTCAAAATCACGGTTTCTAGGTCATTTATTTGGGTTTGTTACAAAAGTAAGGTATCCGTCGCACCGATTTTGTATGAAGATAATGTCATTCCTGTGTCCGATAAAGTTAAGAATCTCGGGTTAGTTTTTGTTTCTAACATTTCTTGGAGCGGTCAAATGGCAGATATAAGTCGGTAGGTCACGGGAACGATAAGAACTCTCTATAAATTTTAACATGTTCTTCCAGTAAGTATCAAAAAAGATGTTAGTGCCGGCATTGCTTATGCCAATTACCGATTATGGTGATGTGTGCACTACGAATGTCACTCAAGAACTCCTCAATAGACTTGAATGCCTCCTCAACAATGGCATACGCTTTATCCTCAGGATCCTCTGTACCCTCTATACAATTTTTAAAAAGTAAGTTCTTGTTTGACGCCCCTCTTCCTGGCTGTGAGCTGCGTACTGCCAGAATTCTTAAACTTTCCATTCCATCTCACCACTCGGGTTTCACGAGTAACTCTTTCCTCGTCCAGGCAAGCCGTCTCTGGAATTCGCTTCCCCTCAATATAAGGCAAGCCTCAAGCAAGTTTGCTTTTAAGCGGATGCTACTTAAGCACCTGCTAAAGCAATTCGAATAGTATGCATCAATATAGTATTTATAAATATATAGTAGTATATTTATCTATATATTCCTGGTATTTTATTTTTGTATTTTTATGTAGATTATTAACTTCTTCTTTTAGCTAAGCTTTCAATGAGTTCAATTAACTATTCTCTTACTTTTCTCTGCACCTTTTTGTCATGTCTCTGTTTAGCCCAATGGTTGACTGGTAGAGAATGCCTTTAGGCATCAAGTCCGCCATTCGTACATTTTTCTGTTGTGTGCAATAAAGTTTAAATAAATAAAAGATAGCGAACAACTATACTTTTTGTCGCGAATAATAAAAACATTTTTTTTATATATAACAAGTCATTATCTAGTCTATTTAAAATCAAAGTGACTTTTTCACCTTCCTAGAACTATCAGAAGAAGATAGAACCTTTCTGTTCTTTAATCAATTGCCTTAAAATATTACTGTTTAATTGTGTTAACACTGTACGTGGTAGCCAACCCGCACTTCTTCAGTGTCTAAATATGAATTCTTGACAATTTTCATCTGTTTATTTTTCGGATTCTCTCGAATCTCAGATTTTCCAAACACTACGACAGTCCAGTAAATTAAAATTAAATATATATATATATTGTTTTTGAGGTATTTCTCGTACCTCCTAAAGTATAAATATCGCCAAAAAGATATTACGTATCGTGTTAACTAGTACCGCTACAAGTATATGCTACACCTGCAAATTTAAATAGCACCGTTCGAGACGACAAATTAAAATTTATCTCCAGATGACGGGCTTCAAACTAAAATTTCTCTGATTTATGTACTTTTAGAATATCTACCTACATAACATTCATTTCTACACTAAGTGTCACTTTTAAAACTGTAGAACTGTCTCTGTCTAAGTATGTATTTCAGAACTTAACTCGATTAGTTTTTCAGACACGCTCTTCGATCTTTAGGTACATTTATTTTTGTAGCAACAAAGGATTTTGCTTTAGATATCAATTTCAACATCACAGATACAATAGACTGGTATTAAATCAAATACAAACATTGAAAACATTCAAAAATAATCAACCCAGCATCACAGAAACATCTAATAATAGATGACGTTACTATGTAAATTCCCATACAACGAGTATAACTTGTACGAACTGCCAAAACTATATATCTTGTTTACTTTACAGTCCAATCTCATTCATTTCCCAGGCACAACGCCTGTCTAAAAATCTCTCTATATTGCTTTCATCATTATACCTTCTCCTATTGTCTTAGTATTTCTATGAAAAATTCTCCTGTTCAGATTTATTTACACGTAATCAAAGGTTTACTAAAAGAAATATGTAATAGGTACAATTTTATAATGTTTTTGCTTTTTCTGAACCTGTATACATGCTATATATAATAGAAAAACGTATAATTAATTACATATGCTGTGCTATCACTTATTTTTATTTGGGTAAGTATCTAGATCAATACATGTGTAACTCACACATATTGTCTATTATTATTTATAAGTGTCACAGCTTGGCATATCAAATAGAGGTCAGCACCTAAACGACACTTTCATATAAAAATAAATAATTATTGTAATCATCAATCAATTCAGTTTGTCACAACTTGATATTGTTATATTATTTCACAAGTTTTTTCGTGAAATATATATTGTTTTTTTATAATTTTAATTTCCCAACTACCCCGGCATTTAACTAGGTATCGTAAAAAAGTTGCCACATCAAAATTATTATTTGCCTGTTGTACTAAGTAGTATACATATTAAAATTAATAAATCATAACAAAATCAATTTAAAGTAATAGATATGTCAAATATTACATAGAAAAAACTTGTGAAATATGTCGAATCACCCTAATCCTTAATAAATGTACTTATCATATCTTTGTTGTGTATTGGTGCCCACAGGCTCATCCGATCTCGTGTATAGAAAGTTTGGAGAAATTCATGTCTAATTTCAAAAAACACAATATTATTGTCTGCGGTGATTTCAATATTAATTTATCTGATGATGTTCACCGGTGACTAAAAAACTCATTCAAACATTCTTAGAACATAATTTGAAATTGACAATCACTGAACCGACTAGAAGCACACATAAATCGGCCACAGTAATAGACAATATCTTTACAGATTGTACTAATACTGAATCAGTCGTCTTGCCCTGTTCGTTTTCGGATCATGATGCTCAGGTAATTTATGTAAAACTAAATTATGAAAATAAAAAAGAATCAAATAATATAATTATAAAACGGCACTATACCAAAGAGGCAAATATTAAATTTCACCAGGATTTGCAAGATATAAAGCGGTACGATATTTTCCAAAAACTCGATTGCAATCAACTACTTAGCAAATTCTATGACATTATGTATGGTTTAATAGACAAACACTATCTTTTAAAGAGAACCTACGTTAAACAACACTGCAAACAATGGTTAACAACTGGGATAAAAACAAGTAGTAAGTATAAAACGAAATCCTCAAGATGAAACCTAAGATCACACTTTAACTTATATCGGTCCGTATTCAAATCTACGCTTACTACGGCCAAGAGATTGCATATAAAAATTGTATTTAAAAGGCCATAAACAAATCAAAGACGACTTGGCAAATTATTAATACAAACACAGGCAAATCGAAATCAAATACTAATAACAAGTGGATATTAAAAACTGACGATACAACATTGCAAGATCCTACTATAGTGTGTAATACTTTTAATGATTTTTTTGTAAACGTAGGATCTAACTTAAGAAATGGATCTATAAACGCGACAATTTGCTTGCTTTGCTTTAACTATTTAATGTGGGACACAACTTTAGTGACTGTTTCGAAGCGATAATGAAAGAAGTTTTTGTGTGATCTCGCAACTTTGTTCGAGCTGATATTACGATTTTTTTGTGACGTCATGTTCAAGAGTTCGACATTGTCCCATTAGTTGCTAATTGAACCGTTATATGATTTATAGCATCATACAGGTTGGCGTCTAATATGTATACATATTTTTTACGTAACCAATTTATATTATTACTAGCTGTGCCCGCGGCTCCACCCGCGTGGAATTCGGTCTGTGTCAGTAAGCGGCTAATTCACCCCTAATTTCTCTCCCGCTACCCTGGAGGCGGAACTTGAAGTAAAGTTGACAGATGGATACGCTTGAGGACAGTAGTCCTAATAAAATATTTTACAATTACCACTAAATGAAACTACACTCAAAAATGAATACTTTTTTTATCCTATTATACTTAACGACATATGTATATCGGACGATACAGGACCGCTTTTGTATTTATACGTTCATGTCCACGGCAAATATCATCCAAATCGATCCTCCCGTCAAATCAGTTTAAGCATGAAAGGTAAAGAACAGGAGCGGTTGAAATTGGAGGGTGCCCCCCCCCCCCCCCCTTTTAGACGTTGAATTTTTATAGGCTACGTATAACCTGGCTGGGGATTTTCTTGAATTGGAATTAGTAATCCTTAAGGGGTGATTTCCGGGATAACAATGCAAAAAAACCGGCCAAGAGCATGTCGGGCGATGCTCAGTGTAGAGTTTCGTAGATGTCGCCCTGTTACAAAACATCCATTCAAAAGGTCGTTTATTAAGGGATATTTGGCGGCGTTTACGTCATTTTACTATCCCGCACTTCGTAGTGAAAACTATGCGTTTTTGACTGATAATTTAAAAACGTCTGTAGTAATTATAATATAGTTTTTATTAAAAGTTCTTATCAGGCCTCACCAAATTTCAGCTTTCTAGTGCGAATGGTAACTGAGCTAGACCGCGGACAGACGGACGGACATGGCGAAACTATAAGGGTTCCTAGTTGACTACGGAACTAGTAGTTTATGTAACTGTTACGTAATAAGGCCTAATTATGTACAGAAGCATACACTGCTTTACCTACACACATATTAAAAATCCATTGAAACCTTTTTGATTTTTTTTGAGTTCTTTTGAATTTTTTGAAATGTTTGAAATTTTTAATAAATAAAAATGACTGGCAACTGTACCTATACAGGGTGTTTGGTAACCGGATGCAAAGCCGAAAGTAGGAGATAGTCTAGGTCATGTAGAACATTTTTAGCCATACTTGTCTTAGACAAATGTTATTAGTTTTTTTTTTAATTTAAATTTTAAGATTTGTCGGAGAAAACTGCAAAACTTCAGACTAAATCGATAATTAGTACTTTTTTTACTGCAGGTAGATTTTTTTTTGTTTTATTTCGTATTGTGCAATGTCTATCAAACACTAGAAAAGTGATTTCAAACATCTGTGTCTAAAGAAAACAAGTTGACAGCGATTTAAAATTTTAGTTACATGAAAATGTAAACGATTTAAGTGATTTCAAAGTACGATAAAAAAAAAACTAAAATAGCCACGAATTTTCAAACCATTTTAAAAACATGCTTGGCTTTTACCCTTTTATTTAAGCTATCAAACACGACTGTAGCTACTGTATCCTTGAAAATAAGCCACCTAAACCAACTGGGTAGCTAAAATGTTTCACTCTACTTGTGATACTTGTGGTAGTTGTGGTGACGAATCTCATTATGATTTTACAATAAAACATTGGTTCTGAATACTAAGTTGGCGTTGACTTGACATTTGACTTGTTTTAAAAGGGTTAAGTGTACTGGACAAAACTACCACATGCAATTTTAACAAACAAAGGCTTGCGGCGGTGAGAGACAAAAGGGACTGATAGCGGCAGGCGGCGGGCGATAAGACAATCATGTCTCAAGCCATTTTATCTTTGAAAATAGGCTACCTGTACTAATAAGAGGGAATGTTTAGGGTAAATTAAAACAAAAGCATAAAAGATAAGTTATTTATTTTTACGATCAACACATTAAAATTACACATCATCGCTCGTTTTCAAAATGTGACCCGCCGTTTCGAATACAAGCACGAGCCCGTCTTCTTACTTCTGTGGTGGTTGTTCCGAATATCATTTCTTCCCTCATCCTTTCGAACGCCGCTTCTATCCTCTCCCTCAGCTCTTCTACGGTATTAATGACCTCTTGTGTGTAGACTAGCTCCTTAGCTCGGCCCCAAACGAAAAAATCCAATGGTGTCAAATCAGGTGACCGAGCGGGCCAAGGGATTCGTCCGCCTCTGCCGATCCAACCGTCCGGGAAACAGTTATCCAGATGCTCCCTTACAGCCAGAGAGTAATGGGCGGGACAACCGTCGTGTTGAAATGTCACTGCACCGGGCAGCTGGTCTTCGTCAATAAGCCTGGGCAAATCGTTTTGTAAAAATTCCAAATAATTTGCCCCATTTAAATTATTTGGCAAAAAATGTGGCCCAATAAGGACTCTGCCGATGATTCCAGCCCACACATTGACGGAAAACTTTCTTTGGAAGGACACTTGCTTTTTCCAATGTGGATTGTTGTTTTTGTCAGCCCATTGGTGTAGGTTATGGAAATTTGTGATCCCCTCCCGGGAAAATTTCGATTCATCGGTCCAAAGAATGCTTCGCAAAAAACGTCGGTCTTCGATATCCGCATTGAGTAAAAATCGGCAGAAGTCCACTCGGCGTGCAGGATCTCCTTCGTCCAAACCTTGAACTCCGATGCCGCGAAAAGGATATTTTCCCTCACGATTCATTGTGGCCCATACTTTCCATGTGGACAAGTTCAGATTACGAGCTACCACTCTGATGCTCGTATTCGGATCCTCTGCAAATGCCTGTAGAACGTCTTCCTCCACTTCAGGGCGATTACGTCCTGGATTCCCTCCATGTTGCACAGCAATACCATTCTCACGTAGCCTTCGGAATGAATTGTAAAACACTCTCACATTAGGCAATCTCCGGTTTGGAAAACGCTCTTGGTACATCCGTCGGGCCATCGCTCCATTACTGTCAGCTTTGCAGTACATGTAGATAATGTCGGCGTATTCTTCGTTCGTAAACTCCATGTTTACAATGAAGAAGTCGTAATTACACGTGAAGGAGCGCCTACGGCAGCTACAACTTGACACGGTAAATTGAGATGAGAGCGGGAAATTAAACCACAATGAACGTCTAATCGCAACTGAAGTTGTAACTAGACTAAATTACTAGTTTTTGCACAAATACTCATGTAGCTAATCAGTTTATCTTTGTCAATAAAGCACAAAACCGATCATCTTTGTTTAACGCCGCTCACCGCCTGCCGCTATCAGTCTCTTTTGTCTCTCACCGCCGCAAGCCTTTGTTTGTTAAAATTGCATGTGGTAGTTTTGTCCAGTACACTTAACCCTTTTAAAACAAGTCAAATGTCAAGTCAATGCCAACTTAGTATTCAGAACCAATGTTTTATTGTAAAATCATAATGAGATTCGTCACCACAACTACCACAAGTATCACAAGTAGAGTGAAACATTTTAGCTACCCAGTTGGTTTAGGTGGCTTATTTTCAAGGATACAGTAGCTACAGTCGTGTTTGATAGCTTAAATAAAAGGGTAAAAGCCAAGCATGTTTTTAAAATGGTTTGAAAATTCGTGGCTATTTTAGTTTTTTTTTATCGTACTTTGAAATCACTTAAATCGTTTACATTTTCATGTAACTAAAATTTTAAATCGCTGTCAACTTGTTTTCTTTAGACACAGATGTTTGAAATCACTTTTCTAGTGTTTGATAGACATTGCACAATACGAAATAAAACAAAAAAAAATCTACCTGCAGTAAAAAAAGTTCTAATTATCGATTTAGTCTGAAGTTTTGCAGCTTTCTCCGACAAATCTTAAAATTTAAATTAAAAAAAAACTAATAACATTTGTCTAAGACAAGTATGGCTAAAAATGTTCTACATGACCTAGACTATCTCCTACTTTCGGCTTTGCATCCGGTTACCAAACACCCTGTATAAGGATATTTTACATTCAATAGTTACCTTAGTGGTTAGAATGTAATTAAATATTTTGATTATTGTAATTTAATTACATTCTAACCACTAAGGTAACTATTGAATGTAAAATATCCTTATATAGGTAGAGTTGCCAGTCATTTTTATGTGAAGTGCCACCAAACAAAATAATTAAACACATGGAAAGAGGTAAATCGGTAAATTAGCACTTCACAGGTAGGAGGTAAAGAGGTAAATTAGCACTTCACATAAAAATGACGATAACTGTACCTATATAAGGATATTTCACATTCAATAGTTACCTTAGTATCGTAAACGTCTACTTTCCGCACAAAAGGAAAATAAAAAGGATGGAGTACTAGCAAAACTGGTAAGTACAAATTACGCGTTCAATATAATAACATCCTGAGGATGCTGTTGCGACTGCCGAAGCACAGCAGTGCGTCTGGCATGTTTGCTGAGGCACGAGTAGACGATTTCTTTGCCATAAGGCGAAAAAGAGTCTGCTCTATGCTGAGGCGAGTGCGCGGCAGCAGCAACGGTCTTCTTAGGGTGTGGGCCGAGAGACTCGACTGCCCGATTACGAAGATGTGGGTGGAACTGGCTATTGGCAGAGCTAAGTAGCTACGTGCTACATGCTTGGTCTGACAATAGCCAATGTCTTCTGATATATTTATTATTTTATGTTTAATGTTTAATTAATAAAAATAGTAGATTACGGGGGAGTGTTGTAATAACTGGCTAATCAAAAGTTTGAATTTATACTTCTTTTACACATTATGTATTCCATTGATGTATGTTGTCACTTCAATAAACTAAGTCAAATAACAACATAAACTAATCTCAATAGTTGCCTTAATTATAGCCATTTATAGTAAACGATTATTAACATTATTAATTACTAGCTCTGCCCGCGGCTCCGCCCGCGTGGAATTCGGTCTGTGTCAGTAAGCGGCTAATTCACCCCTAATTTCTCTCCCGCTACCCTGGAGGCGGAACTTGAAGTAAAGTTGACAGATGGATACGCTAGAGGACAGTAGTCCTAATAAAATATTTTAGAATTACCACTAAATGAAACTACACTCATAAATGTATACTTTTTTTTTATTATATTTGTTTTTGGCATGATTTAAACGACATAGAGAGTAGTAGGTGTATATCGGACGATACAGGACCACTTTTGTATTTATACGTTCATGTCCACGGCAAATATCATCCAAATCGATCCTCCCGTCAAATCAGTTGGGGGGGGGGGTGTCACAAATGCAGAAATGTTTTTTTTCTATTTTAGGTGCACTTGGAGGGGGGGGGGGGGGGGTTCATGACCCAAGCAAATTTAACTCAATCAAGTGTAGTGGCTACCCCCCCCTTTTAGACGTTGAATTTTTATAGGCTACGTATAACCTGGCTGGGGATTTTCTAGAATTGGAATTAGTAATCCTTAATTGGGTGATTTCCGGGATAACAATGAAAAAAAAAAACATCCGTTCTAAAGGTCGTTTATTTGGCGGCGCTTACGTCAGTTTACTATTCGGCACTTCCTTTCACTATGCGTTTTTGACTAATAATTTAAAAACGGCTGAACCGATTTTATTCAATATAGTTTTTATTGAAAGTTCTTATCAGGCCTCACCAAATTTCAGCTTTCTAGTGCGACACACATATTAAAAATCCATTGAAACCATTAGAATGACCACCATTACACCGCCATGACCAACATTATTGCGCCGGCGGTCGGAGGGGCATGCCGGCGGTCGGGGGGGGGCGGATTTTCATTACGTTACCGTAGGTAATGAATTTTCATACGTTTTTACCACACTGTCACAGATAATACACTGATGTTACGTTATTGGTTGCAATAATGTTGGTAGTTAATTACATACGGTTCCGAACGCGGAATAGAGGATTTATGATATTGGTGTAGATCAAGATATTTATTCCTCAATGTAAGCACATTACAATGCACTAACGAACGTCAGAGAAAAATAAAATACGTGAGTGTCGTCGAAAGTGTGTGAATCAAGTGCGATTGGAACGAAGTTATGTTATTTAATTTTATTTCATTTTTTACTTTTTCGTAAATTTTGTGGTTTTAATTTTTTTTGCATTTTTTAAAAATTTTGGAAATTTTGGAAATAGTGGAAATTTTGGAGATTTTGGAAATATTGGACATTTTGGAAATGTAGAAATTTTAAATTTTAGAAATTTTAAATTTTTGACATTTTCGAAATTTTTGACATTTTCGACATTTTTAAAATTCTCGACTTTTGAGGTTCTCGACTTTTATCACTTTTATCACTTTGCCACTTCTCAGTTTCACTACACTTCACTTCACTTTATTCTATTTTATATATTTTTTATTTCATTCCATTTTAGATGTTTCTCAATCGTATGGGTGTCGCGTTTTCGTGACGTGACGCTTTTTCGTAACGGTCACGTGACTTTTTTTCGCCTAGGCCCCCATCCGCGAACCTTCCGATAAGGAACTTCGTTCCAAAACTCCACCAGTTCTAACCCTGTAGGTGTACCTCTGGCCCAAGAAGTATTATGACCGAAAATAAATTCGACGGGACTAATTTTTTTCAAAACAGTAATACATTATTAGATCTTAAAGATACAAAATAATGCGTAGTTCTTCAAGAAGACATATCAGAATAGCTTGAGAGACAGATAATGTACCTATTGTTTAATTATAAAGAAAAATAAATCCTAATCTGACTGCTTCACAAAACGTTTGATATGTTTTCCTACCTAAACGGTGTCCTATAAATGTTAGATAATTTTGTAGTAGTTTTTTGGTTTGCTGCAATAACCCTTTGACATTCATGACATTTTCAAATATTTCTTAAGAGCGGGTAAAGGTAAATTTAAAGCATCGACGGGTAACATGTTATAAATATGAACACATTGACCAAGAAATTACAAATTATTTCAATACCAACTTTCAACATACAAACTTTCAACCCCCTTTTCACCCCTTCCAGGGTTGATTTTCGGGATGAAAACTGTTCATTGTCCTTTCCCGGGACTCAAACTATCTCTACACAAAATTTCATCATTATTCGTTCAGCCGTTAACTAATTAAAAATACTTGGAACGTGTTCTGTTATCGATTCTAAGTATCTCCAGCCAAATTTTTTTCGGATATATTCCATGAACAGACTTTCGACCCTCTTCAGGTTTATTATATGTATAGATAGTTTTTATTGAAAGTACCTTTCAGGCGTCACTTCCATTATTTTTTTCAAATTTTGGACCTACGGTTCTAAAGTAAGATGGGGGGGGGGGTTGAAGAAGATACTCTCCTTTGTCATTTCTCGAGACCCATACTATCTCTATACCAATTTTCATCTAAATCAGTTCAGCGGTAAAAAAATCCTCATACCACCTTCCAACCCCCTTTTCACCCCCACAAGGGTTTGAAAACTATCCTATGACGTTTCTCGAGACTCAAATTATCTCCATACTCATTTCTATCTAAATTGTTTCAGCGGTTAAAAATTCTCCATACAAATTTTCAACCCCATTTTCACCCCATGCTGGGTTGATTTTCGGGATTAAAACTATATATTATCCTTTCCCAGGACTCAAACTATATCTATCCAAAATTTCATCAAAATCCGTTCAGCCGTTTTCACGTGATGCGCGGTCAAATAAACAGACAAACAGATAAACAGATAAACAGACAAACAGATAAACAGACAAAAATTCTAAAAATTGTTGGAACGTGTTCTGTTATCGATTCTAAGTATCCCCAGACAACTTTTTTTCGATTATCTTCCATGTACAGACTTTCGACCCTCTTCAGCTTTATTATATGTATAGATTAATTAACCACGAAAAAAAAAGAAAACTTGGAGAGAGAATCCATGGAAACCTTTGTCCCTGTTAAATCTTTAGGGCTGCCCCTTAGCGGTCTGTGGAGAGCACTCGCAGTTTTTTATATATTTTAATTTTAATTTCATATCGGCGCTAATGGCTCAGCCCGCAGCCCTGCGTGCCGAATAGGCAAATGTATGCACAGCGCAATAAAGTTCAATGTACCGAGTGAACTAATATTGTTTTATTCAATATTTAACTTTCAAATATTTTGAAGCGATTTTTTCGATTCATACATTTTTATTGAATTATTAGCTGGCGATAAAATGCGATGATGGCGATCTGTGTGTTATAAGTTGCACTACGAGTATACTAGGTATGGAGTACGTTTATTTTGTCTGAAAGCTTTCATGTCATGAATGTGTTTACTAGATAATAGAGTGGGTACTATTGATTGCAATGGTTTTTTTTTAAATTAGCTTTATCTACGGCACTATAAGTTATACATTATTATGGGTTTGCCTTGTTGTTGTTTTTTTTTCTTTTATATCTATAATAAACATAATGTATCTGTTCAATTGGTTTATACCACTCCAATACATCATTGATAAGGCGAGGAAAAAGAAATAAATATGAAATAAGCAGCAGCTAAAATTTTGAAACTAATGTTTGAAAAACATATCAAAACAGCTTAAGAGACAGATAATGTATCTATTGTTTAATTATAAAGAAAACTAAATCCTAATCTGACTGCTTCACAAAACTTTTGATATTGTTTCCTACCTAAACGGTGTCCTATAAATGTTAGATGATTTTGTAGTAGTTTCTGGTTTGGGCCATGCATCTTTGTCCGTCATATATAGACCTCGAACCTGCAATAACCCTTTGACATTCATGACATTTTCAAATATTTCTTAAGAGCGGGTAAAGGTAAATTTAAAGCATCGACGGGTAACATGTTATAAATATGAACACATTGACCAAGAAATTACAAATTATTTCAATACCAACTTTCAACATACAAACTTTCAACCCCCTTTTCACCCCTTCCAGGGTTGATTTTCGGGATGAAAACTGTTCATTGTCCTTTCCCGGGACTCAAACTATCTCTACACAAAATTTCATCATTATTCGTTCAGCCGTTAACTAATTAAAAATACTTGGAACGTGTTCTGTTATCGATTCTAAGTATCTCCAGCCAAATTTTTTTCGGATATATTCCATGAACAGACTTTCGACCCTCTTCAGGTTTATTATATGTATAGATAGTTTTTATTGAAAGTACCTTTCAGGCGTCACTTCCATTATTTTTTTCAAATTTTGGACCTACGGTTCTAAAGTAAGATGGGGGGGGGGGTTGAAGAAGATACTCTCCTTTGTCATTTCTCGAGACCCATACTATCTCTATACCAATTTTCATCTAAATCAGTTCAGCGGTAAAAAAATCCTCATACCACCTTCCAACCCCCTTTTCACCCCCACAAGGGTTTGAAAACTATCCTATGACGTTTCTCGAGACTCAAATTATCTCCATACTCATTTCTATCTAAATTGTTTCAGCGGTTAAAAATTCTCCATACAAATTTTCAACCCCATTTTCACCCCATGCTGGGTTGATTTTCGGGATTAAAACTATATATTATCCTTTCCCAGGACTCAAACTATATCTATCCAAAATTTCATCAAAATCCGTTCAGCCGTTTTCACGTGATGCGCGGTCAAATAAACAGACAAACAGATAAACAGATAAACAGACAAACAGATAAACAGACAAAAATTCTAAAAATTGTTGGAACGTGTTCTGTTATCGATTCTAAGTATCCCCAGACAACTTTTTTTCGATTATCTTCCATGTACAGACTTTCGACCCTCTTCAGCTTTATTATATGTATAGATTAATTAACCACGAAAAAAAAAGAAAACTTGGAGAGAGAATCCATGGAAACCTTTGTCCCTGTTAAATCTTTAGGGCTGCCCCTTAGCGGTCTGTGGAGAGCACTCGCAGTTTTTTATATATTTTAATTTTAATTTCATATCGGCGCTAATGGCTCAGCCCGCAGCCCTGCGTGCCGAATAGGCAAATGTATGCACAGCGCAATAAAGTTCAATGTACCGAGTGAACTAATATTGTTTTATTCAATATTTAACTTTCAAATATTTTGAAGCGATTTTTTCGATTCATACATTTTTATTGAATTATTAGCTGGCGATAAAATGCGATGATGGCGATCTGTGTGTTATAAGTTGCACTACGAGTATACTAGGTATGGAGTACGTTTATTTTGTCTGAAAGCTTTCATGTCATGAATGTGTTTACTAGATAATAGAGTGGGTACTATTGATTGCAATGGTTTTTTTTTAAATTAGCTTTATCTACGGCACTATAAGTTATACATTATTATGGGTTTGCCTTGTTGTTGTTTTTTTTTCTTTTATATCTATAATAAACATAATGTATCTGTTCAATTGGTTTATACCACTCCAATACATCATTGATAAGGCGAGGAAAAAGAAATAAATATGAAATAAGCAGCAGCTAAAATTTTGAAACTAATGTTTGAAAAACATATCAAAACAGCTTAAGAGACAGATAATGTATCTATTGTTTAATTATAAAGAAAACTAAATCCTAATCTGACTGCTTCACAAAACTTTTGATATTGTTTCCTACCTAAACGGTGTCCTATAAATGTTAGATGATTTTGTAGTAGTTTCTGGTTTGGGCCATGCATCTTTGTCCGTCATATATAGACCTCGAACCTGCAATAATCCTTTGACATTCATGACATTTTCAAATATTTCTTAAGAGCGGGTAAAGGTAAATTTAAAGCATCGACGGGTAACATGTTATAAATATGAACTGAACACCTTGACCAAAAAATTACAAATTATTTCAATACCAAATAAATTTATTGGTTGTTTCTTCCCCATGTAAACTTCCACCCCTTTTGCATCCGCTTAAGGGAATTTCCGAGATAAAACTATTTAATTTCCTTTTCCAGAGCTCAAATTATATCCATACCAAATTTTATCTAAATCGATTCTGCGGTGAATAATTAAATTCCCTATACAAATTTCAAACGCCCTTTTCACCCCTTTAGGGTTGATTTCCGGGGTGAAAGCTATCCTTTGTCCTTTCTTGACACCTTGAGATTTTTGGGATGAAACTATTCTGTCGTTTCTCGGGACTCAAATTATCTCCATCCTAATTTCTATTAAAAATTCTCCATACAAACTTTCAACCCCCCTTTCACCCCTTCCAGGATTGATTTTCGGGATGAAAACTATTCTTTGACCTTTCCTGGGACCCAAACTATCTCTACACAAAATCTCATCAAAATCCGTTCAGCCATTTTCACGTGATGCGCGGTCAAATAAACAGGCAAACAGATAAACAGAAAAACAGACAAAAATTCTAAAAATTGTTGGAACGTGTTCTGTTATCGATTCTAAGTATCCCCAGCCAACTTTTTTTCGAATATATTCCATGAACAGACTTTCGACCCTCTTCAGCTTTATTATATGTATAGATGTATAGATAGATAGTTTTTATTGAAAGTACCTTTGAGGCTTCACTTCCATTGTTTTTTCAAATTTTTTGTACCTACGGTTCTAAAGTACGATGGGGGGGGGACTTTTTTGAAGATGAAACTATCCTTTGTCCTTTCTCGAGACCCATACTATCTCTATACCAATTTCCATCTAAATCAGTTCAGCGGTAAAAAAATCCTCATACCAACTTCCAACCCCCTTTTCACCCCCACAAGGGTTTGAAAACTATCCTATGACATTTCTCGAGACTCAAATTATCTCCATACTCATTTCTATCTAAATCGTTTCAGCGGTTAAAAATTCTCCATTCAAACTTTCAACCCCATTTTCACCCCCACCAGGGTTGATTTTCGGGATTAAAACTATATATTATCCTTTCCCAGGACTCAAACTACCTCTATACAAAATTTCATTAAAATCCGTTCAGCCGCTTTCACGTGATGCGCGGTCAAATAAACAAACAAACAGATAAACAGACAAACAGATAAACAGACAAAAAATCTAAAAATTGTTGGAACGTGTTCTGTTATCGATTCTAAGTATCCCCAGCCAACTTTTTTTCGATTATCTTCCATGTACAGACTTTCGACCCTCTTCAGCTTTATTATATGTATAGATAACCATATTTAGGCGTCAAATTTACTGTTGAAGCGTAATCAATCAGTATTGAGTTTAGAGCCGGCAAATATACATATGACACAGTATTTTTTAATTATTACAACATTTATATAACTCGACTCTGCGAAAATGCGACTAATTTCACCCAACGTATTTATTTTTACCTTTACTAATAACTTTAAAAATTCTAACTTCCGACTGTTCTCTGGTGTTATCACTTATCTTATGTATATGGTACGTAGGTATGTTTACAAGCCGATGAGTACTTTACACATGAAACAAAATATCTGAGAAACCGTTATTTAACTACCGCGGAAAAAGTGCGAAAATCTGAGGCAAAGTTCTCAAATTGGTCATGCAGATAAGGAAGGACATTTGACAGACATTTATTGCATATGTAATTGCCAACCCTGAATGATATATCATTTAAAAATATATATATATATCGTACCGACAAATTTTCATAATAAAGTTTCTTCGTATTTATCCAACCTGTACATGCCATACCGGCTTATTAATTTGTATTATTAAGACAACAATGTGGTATTTTTAATATTAAAATGTACCTTCGAAATTTTCTGTGATGCCATTTACCATAATTATGTATTATCAAGAACGAGACGCCGTTTACTCGATTTGTTATAGTAATGGACTAAATAATTTAATTAAAGCCTGAAGCGACTTAGCGATAAAATGACTATTAAGTCAATGAAGGCCAGAAAGGCTTGGAATATTGACTTAATGTAATTAACTTCAAAAGGGAATTGATAATTAGGTAGTAAGGGAAAAATTACTAGTAGTACACATTCCTATGGGTACCAAGTAACTAAATTACATTCTTTTGTTTCAGATTTTCACAATTAGTAGCGTACAATTACAAACAGTATTTTTAGTTCCACCTTACACAGAATCTGAGTCATACATTTGGTCAGAATCTGAGTCATACAAAAATACGTTACAGGATAAAATAGGTTACAGGATGGAAAGATACGTTTCAGGGCGTAATTGGTATCAAATTGCGAGTAAGAAAAAATAGGATAAATATTTTTGTTAAATTTTTTTTTGTATGGAATCTGTCGTCCTAGACGGTCACCCCTTCATACAAAAGCAATTGTTTTTCACACAAAAGCAAAAAAAAAATTTCTTAGTTTCTTGTAATCAGAATACGATACTAATTGTGCCTTCAAACGGATCACCAGAATTTTTGTTACAAGCTGTACATACATGCAACCATACCTACATACTGTGCCGGATTATAATTTAAAAATACATTAACAATACAACCTATCTCAAACATAACTCCAACGCACAACAAACATTCAACCAATATTGAAGTTGTATTGGAGTTGGGTTGGAATATTTCTCAAGCAAATTCTGATATTTCTGATTCAGATGTTTATACCGTAGCTGTATTGCGTTGTTAATGCATTGGAGTTGTATTGAAGTTGTATCGTGTCTATACGTATTTTAAAGTTAGAATACGGTCCACTGTCGAAAAATACATCCCTCCTTCGGCAGTCGGATAAAAACGTAAACGAAGTTGGAACGTTTACTGAATTTAATGTGATTAATAAACATCGGTGGTGACAACGCCAACATCTACAATTAGCTCGGTTCAACTTTCATTTCCAGGTTAAAAGCCTATAAAGCCTTTACCGCTACAAAGGAATCAAAACATCAAAACCGCAACATCGGTCGGCCTTTTGATGTTAAAATTGAAGGAATGTTGACAAAAATAATATTTATTTGTCTACACTGGATGACACGTACAGTCATTAAAATTGTTCATCAATATTCACTCGGGATATAACAAATATTCGTATTCGCATTCTCGCAGGTATCTTTCCGCATGTTTTAAGATATTCGCATTTGTGTTCGCACAGTTCGTAGTGATTATAAATAGCAAATATAATCACTTGCATCTAGGAAAAAAGTTTGAAATTAAAACAGCAATCATTTTCATTAAATACCAAAGTTTTATTATTTTGATGATAAAAATATATTTGTTACTTAATGAATTCATAAATATTCCATGCGTTGAAGACAAATTAACGGCCTAGAAGGTTGTTAATTTACAAAATGTAATTACTTGGCATACGGTTTAAAAGTATCAAGCATGAATCATTTAACTACCAACTTCGCATATGCTATGGCTATAATATTGAGTACATATTCGTATTCGCGTTCGCATTCGCAAATACGAGCAACAAATACGCATTCACATTTATGATTGCGATTTCTGAAATTAGTTACATCACTTGTATATCTCCAGTATAGCTGGATGGTTGCAAACATTCTACAGTGGCCGGCGCGCCTAAGTAAGGCGGCCATAATTAATTTGATTCTTACTTATCTTGTTTTCTGGTAACAAATACTTTTAAAATACTATTTACCACTAGTAAAGTCAATGAAACACGTATTTAGGTATATTGCATGCTAAATTTAATAAAAACTATGAAACAAAATAGGTACATGAAAAAACATTGTGTTTAGGTAAAAAAAAAACTTAAAAATACCTTAAAAGTATACGATTATTACTATTCCTTAAACTAGACATTTACTATTTCTTAAACATAACAGGCCTTACAATATAAATAATAAATATACATTTTAAAATAATTCATGAAAAAAAAAATATCAATAAAAACAATAAGTTCATATAAAAATTAAATAATACATAAATTCAAACATTAAATTCTACGTTATTCAGTAACATCTAATAAATTTAAAACTTCAATAGAGAGAGTCGAAAGATCTTTATATTTTTGTTCGTTGACTCTGCAGCCTCTTCGGACAATTCACCTATAGGAACTAAAGCGTTTTCTATAACTATAGCACCATGTACGAGCACTTTATGTACAGAAGATGGTAAAGGATACCAATCGTATATCTTCATCAGTTCTTTCGCCGTTTCTGTAGCATACTCGTCAAATTTATTTATTTACATTTATTTAATATCCAGATCATATGCACTCCAAAATAGTTTCACACCTTTCTATTAGGTTCTGTTGTATACCGGTGATTTCAGCGGATAGCGGATTGTTGATCGGATTCCACGTTCAAGGTATTTTTGGTTAACGTACATGTTTTAAGGAGATTAACACTTTGCAACTCGTTGAACCATTCGGAATGTTCCATTAGAACTTTAGATTTGGTTCTCGAACACGATTTCGAAAAAAACACATTTCGTTCGCAAATGTACTTTATGACTTTTTCTAAGTTGCTAGTATTCACGTTATCTGCATATGGGACCATTTCAATCAAATGTATCACTGGGCGACGCCTTTCTACATCTGAACCACTCTTAGAAAGCCACAGTTCAAATACAAATCCCCTTGTAAATGATCCAACGTGCATATCATCTGAAAAAAATAAAAATAAATGGTTAATATTGTAACATAATATTTTCGTAGTACCGCTACGCGTAGGCCCACTTGGGCGTAGCAGGATTCTAAATACTGAAGTGGCATAATGAGGCAAACAAATTTGTATGTCTATTAATTTACAAAGATCAAGCTTTCAAATGAAGGTAATTTTATCCTTCAGCGAGTTTAATAACACAACTAAAACTTTCATTAAAAATAATATTCATATAATGTTTCGCATGTAAGTTAGTCATGGCGTAGACCCGTTATTATTACTATATATTACATGTACAGAACAAAATCTATATGTAAAACAAAATAACGTACCTGATTTTTGAAGATCCATAATACTAATAATCACTAAAATACCAACTTTCACAGGAATTCACTACTAATGACCGTTCGCTTAATGAGTCGCTGATAAGGGAGCGCGCAGAAACGTGTGATATGGTCACTTTCGAGGTTCGTAAGAGAATGAAAATAGTTAATAATCCAAGATCTATTTATACCCGATTGGAGTACATTTATAGGTGAATAATAAACGATCATTGGATATTTAAAAATGACACGTGCATTTTTTTAAATTATGACCTAAGGCCAGGCCACTGTGCATTCCTTCAAAAGCATGCATGTTGATACAGGACGTTGATTGATTAGAACCCGCAGCCGCCGCCATGTTGGCAATAGATCAAATTGTTTATGACCTACATACACACGGGTTGATTTTATCGAAGTTCACCTCAACAGCTGTGTGGCTCGGTAGTCGAACGTTGCAAACACTTGGAGGAAATATATTACGCACAAAACGGTTTTTTTTAAATACCACGACGGTGACAAACAAGAATACGACTTGCCTGATGGTAAGCAGTTACCGTAGCCTATGGACGCCTGCAACCCCAGGGGATTCACATGCGCGTTGCCTACCCTTTTTTTGAAGAACCTCATACTGTAGCCCGCTGGGAAAACCTCGACTCCCTGCCCTGCGGTTCATTCCACGCAGCGTTCGTGGGAGGAAATTCCTCTTAAACCGTACTGTGCGCGACCCCTTAGACTCCAGGGTGTGAGGATGAACATCCTACCGGCGGCGAGCAGTGCGATGATAAAAGGCTGCCGTGGATATCAAACTGTTTTTCAGAGCACAACCCATTGTACAAGCGATAGAACACACATAAGAACTGAAGGCAAAGTCTCTCCTTAGACTCAAACGTTCAATATCGCTCGTGAGTTTGGGATCTTCGACAATACGCGCAGCGCGCCTTTGCACCGAATCAAAGAGCCCAAGCTGGTATCCAGGTGCACCCGCCCAAAGGAAAATACTTTGCAAGTCTTCAGTTTTGCATTAAGAAGTGGTCCTGAAATAAAGTAGCCGTGTACAATCTTGTGTATTTTTTAATTTAGTGCTAATTTTGAAGCAGTTTATTTATTTTATTAATCCGTAGATACAATACTAATAAATAAAAATACAATCATAATAAAATATGTGAGCATATAAAAGTTTTCGCGTTTTTAATTCAACATACTTTGTAACTTTTTGAACAACATAATTTTACAATCTTCAATCGACATCCGCTACAATGCCACAATTGTATTTCCATTTTCACAACCCGTTTTATGCTTTTCAGAATCTCATCTTACCAAGAAGCTACATTAATTAAGTTTATTTTAGCTAGGATAGTCAGGAAGACTCTCTAATCTAACCTCTGACAAAGATTTTTCTATGGGAGACAGTTTTCTATAAAAAAAGGCAAATACATTTAATTAAAAATTACTCTAACTGCCTTAAAATGAAGCCAGATACAAAAGTTTACTATTGAAGAAAGACAATTTATTAAGGTATAAAATAGCTGATCAAATCAAACTATAAGAAAAAACATGTTTTTGAGAAACACCTCAAAAATTCTGTCAGAAGACGCTGTTCAAAAAACTATGTGTATGATGGAATACAAAAGGCGAAAACTTCCAAACGCCGTTACATTTAAATATGTTTGTATTTACGTTTTGTATGATTGTATCTACAGATTATTTAAATATAAACACTGCTTCTAAATCGGCAAAAAATAAAAAGATAAATCAGAAAAGGCCCGGCTACTTTTTTCCCGGACCACTCCTTATTATCAGGTATCGGCATATAGGGGGCTAAATTTAATGACAGGTATCTTCTTCTCTTCTGAGTCGGTCCCTCACTGCTGAGGATTGTGACTCCGCCGACTAATTTTCTTGATGGCAGCTCTCCACTTATCCCTATCGGTTGCTTTGCGGAAAGCGTTGCTAAATAAGAGTGATGTCCATTTGGTCACTATTGTATCCTATATCGATAAAGTCAGTTATCGATGTTTTCCCCATACCTGTCATTAAATTTAGCCCTCTTTATTCCGATGTCTGAATGATTTAATCGGAGTTTGTTAATACTAGTACTAAGTATATAGATTTTAAAACATTGTTGGGGGTAAATTATACAAAGTAATACAGATTTTTCAAACTACTTTATGTGACATATCAAATTAAAATTTCAAAGCTCTTGTTCTGGGAGTATCAAATATTCAAGACATAAGGCAATATAACAATACTTTCTCCCTCGTCTTCCTAATCTCTTAAAGTAGTGGGCCTCAAAATTAAATTAAAAATAGGTCTACTTTTAGATTACAAAAAAACCTATAAGAATTCTACGGTACAAGTAAAGTGTGAGAAAAAAGAGTAGGTCCCGATATTACCGCCAGGATACCAACGTTCTAAATTATGCACGCGTTTGGTTATTATTGTAAATACCTGTAAATTCAATTAATAGGGTTTTAAAACTTCGCTGACCGCGAACAGGCTAAACAGATTTAATGTAGATATTCAATTAATTATCTACGTATCGTATTAAGCTTTGTATTGTCGTAGGCTAGGTAAATATTTAGGTTAGGGTTATGCACGTATTTATTTTCATAACAATTTAAAAATAAATTGTAGTTAACTTAATTCCTAAGTAAACTAACAAACAAAACAAACAAGCGCAAATATTTTGAATTATCTTAAAATGGAAGGTAACTTTAATGGTATGTACCTATAGAATAACAACTTTGATATCAGCAATTCAGCAGAAAGGTTTCGGTGACTATCTAACACAGAAAACATTACTGGGGTAAATAAATGGTAAATAAAATTAAAATGGCTATGTTTTCATATTAACATTTTGTTTCTTTTCAACTGGTGTTTCTTATAAATCAAATTAGGATATTGTAACTGTAAATAATTTTAACTTTTGGTACTTTTTTAGACTATTTTATTACATATGACACCGTAAACTTCTAAATACCGCTAGATTACAATATCACTAGCGAGGTTGTAAACAGTCGAAGGATCGTGAACTGAATATACTGAAAATAGATGTCATATACTTCAGAAAAAGTGACCAAACCCTCCGGTGTCCGAGGCCAGATCAGGCCTCGGATACCGGAGGGTTTGGTCACTTTTTCTGAAGTATATGACATCTATTTTCAGTTTATATATATAGTAGTGTAACTACTTAAAAAAAATTGCAAATCAAAAAAATATTGAACAAAATAATTTGATTTGCTTCAAGATTAACTGAATATACTGTTTACAATTGAAAGAATTATTTTTCCGCAGATTATAAACTGTCGACGTGAAACCGTCATATTGTAAAACGTAACGCCCCTCGCGCGCTGATTGGTTAACAGTTGGCCGTTCTGTGTCCATAAACTTAGGAATTGAAAACTACACATTATTTTTCTGTCACGACTAACTTTTTTTTATACCACGACGGTGGCAAACAAGCATACGGCCCGCCTGATGGTAAGCAGCTACCGTAGCCTATGGACGCCTGCAACTCCAGAGAGGCGTCACATGCGCGGTACCGACCCTGTACGATATTTGCTGTGTTTCCATAACTAAAAAGCCAAGTAGGTAGTAAAATAATGAATTTTAGGAGTCTTTAAAAGCAGCCCAGTTTAGTAAACAACTTACATAACATACTCGTAACTTTTAAGAAACTTGTTCTTTAAAAGCCATTGTGTTTAATCCTAGCACATTTTTAAAGTGCGCTTCTACGTGATAACTTGTTAACTTGTTGTACTATCCACATCCAAATAGAAACTCAAATAGAATCTCGAGAATCCAATTTAATCCAAAGCTTCTGCTTAAGAAAAAAATATACTGTCTGAAATAGCTCGTGAATCTTACTTACTTAGAAGACTAGAATCTATTACGCGAAGAGCAGTTTACCTTTTCTTGATATTATAATTTTTCACAAATAACTTTTTAGCATTTTGCGTGGGGCTGCTGTGGAATTTTAAATTTATTATCCGGTTTTAAGAAGAAAACAACGAGTTCTTTATTATTATTAAAACAAAAAGCTTTTGTCTTTCAGTTAACAAATAACAAATAGTAAATTAAATATACTAATAATGTTTACACGTGTAAACTAACGAATCACTAGTTAAAATCTGGGTGAAAACTAGTTTTAACTAGATTTTTTCAGTCAAAACTGGTTTTTAAAGTTATTTGTTAGAGATCAGTCATTGGAGCATTTTGCCTTACTAAAGGTGGTGTAGAAAATGTTTTAATGGGTATTAGTAGGGTACAGGTTGGTTATAAACAAAATTGATGACACTACCCA
Source organism: Pammene aurita (assembly GCA_947086415.1). Classification (NCBI taxonomy): domain Eukaryota; kingdom Metazoa; phylum Arthropoda; class Insecta; order Lepidoptera; family Tortricidae; genus Pammene; species Pammene aurita. The sequence continues at coordinate 17,170,725 of OX352308.1, forward strand.
AAGGTTGTCTGGAAGAAATCGCTCATTAGCGATAAGACCGCCTGTTGTTACCTCTACCTAAATTTATCTAATTGTAAAATTTGTGCTTGTAACTGTATGAGGTGTGCAATAAAGAGTATTTATTATTATTATTATTGATTTGAGACCTTGAGGGGGGCGTTGGCCGCCATCTTGGTTTAAAGGTGCCAATTCAGTTTTTTAACCTTGACGTTTAAACGGTTGTCAGTATGGCTAAAGTGTCTATGAAACGTATAAAGAGAATAAAATTGTCTACAATTTTTCCGTATACAGTATATTTATGTAAGTTTTACAGGTAAAAACATACAGGGGGTGAAAAAAGTATCATTCCTCCACTCCACTGGTATACGTAGCAGCAGAAGTGGAGTGTTCATAGAACTGTATTCCCACCGGCTTGCCTAATTTCCATCCGATGGTCGTCAGTTACGTCGTACGTTTTACAGATTCAGTGTTGTATTCGAACAATTAAAGCGTAAGTGCGGCTCGCCAAATGGTACTTTTACCAAAGTAATATCACCAATAAATTCTGGATACCATAAGAATATTTTTGAGGCGCCGCAACACAAATTGGCAGCCAGTTACTAACGAAAAGATTATGAACCCTTGACACAATATTGTCTACCTATGCTATGACATCGTCGTTACCGAATAGCAAACCATATTTATTAGAATTATTAGTGTTTAAAGGTCACGCCTTTTTGGCCATCAGCCGTTTTAAATTTTCAATGTAGGTCATGCTATAATTATAATAGTTAATTAATTTCCTCGCGCGTTGTCAATATTGTCAACCATAAACATTTTAGATCGCTTTACCCCATTTTTTTTTATAACAGTAGGTAATGAAAATTAGGGACTAGTGATTATTGATTTTTCTGATCTTAAAATAGAATTTAGTACATCTTAAATTTTATACAACATACAAAACGATTGTCATATTAACTTGACTAGGTATTACGGATTAAAGGAGTGGAACTCACTTCCCTTAAACCTAAATTTCCAGCTTACTAAAACATCGACATTTTAAAACCTAGAGTGTTTTTTTTTCTGTAAGCATGCTTCACCCCCTCAAAGCAAGTATCTCTAGAGCTGAAACACGCGCACACCCAAGAAGGACAGAATACACGCAATGCGACTAATGTGGAAACGCATTTCAAGATGGCTGATAGCATACCGTAGCTAGCCTACATAATTTAGTCGGTATTTGATTCCCCTTCAAAAAGCGGTGCAGGGTAACAAACGTTTATATTGAACTTAGGGCCTTTTGGGAGTAAGCAATAATCACAATGTGAGACTATGACAAGGACCGACGATAATAGCGTCTTCTCTGTCACACTTATTGAAAGTGTAATAAGACTATCCCGTTCAATCTTGGTATTATTATTATCATAACATATGGCTACTCTTACCATCAGGCGAGATTGTCATATGTTTACCTTTCATCGATAAAACAAAATTTAACTATATTTTAGCCCATTTACCTTTTCAAAACTCTTAAGCCTAATGAATACCTACAAAGCAAGTACCTATAAAATCCGCTTTGTTCCAGACCGTCTGCTCGGCAAGTTCATGCTCGGCTCCTACATGTTCGCCCGCGGCCGCGCCCTACAGCACTGGAATTCTGCACTCGCCGCACCGATGGAACAGGTCAAGCAGTGGCACCCGCTCACCAATTAAACGATTACCCGGCCAAATTCAGGAGGCATAAAGTCAGGTGGGGTAAAACAAACATAGATAATTTGCCTGGTGAAAGACGAACAGTATTAGGATAATATACAAAAATTTGACTTAACCTGGAGTTTTGTCTTACCCTGCCTGAACTTATAATATATACATTTTAATAATATGATATTTAATTAAAGTGTTATATAAATTATATGTTATATAAATTATTTGTTATATAAATTGTCTCAAGTCTCATAAATCTCGTGTTCAGACACGTAAGCCGTAAGTAATTCAAGGTCAACGTTCATAAAAATCTGTTTGAATTCATGTAACACATATTGACTTGATTTGACATACTGAGAACATGATGATAAATCCAATCAATATCATATTTTTCAAATCTCAATACGCTTTCAAGAATACACGATCATTCAAGAAAATGCAATACATGATACTGTTTTCAACCGACTTCAGGATTTCGAAGGAGGAGGTTATCAATTTGTCAGGATCTTTGTTTTTTTTTTGCTTTTTTTTAATATAATTATTGCTTATATCTGTTGCGGAAATATTGGAGAATTAAAAAGTGTTCGACTTATATTGAAGTAGTAATTAACTGAGCACCAATTAAACTACTTAATACATCAAATTAACGACTACATGGTTATGTGATCATCAATCATACACATTAAATTACCATGAATGATTTTCTATAAGTAAAGAATATTATCTTTAAGTAAAGCTAATGTTAAATTAGCTATGTTAGATTTGCAGGATTTAAACAAAATATCCATTTAGTAATAAGTGTTGTCGCAAGATGAAACGTGATATTTAACAACCGATCCTTATTATGTAACGTTATTTTATTAACAGTCACGAACCTTCCTTGAAACGATTTGTACTTCTCATACCTAATCTACTTTAAACCAACGAAGTCTTTCGTAGGATATAACGTAAAAGTTGTTTCAAGAATTCAAAATTAGTATAATTTTGAAATTAGACATACTTGTTACTGAAGCCAACAATTGATTAGGTGCACAATATTAGTTTACGTTGCTAAAGTTTTTTTAGAATTAATGAATATTTGTAAATTACCGTGAAAACAGGTATTTAGTTAAAAAACGTTTCACCTAGTAATACTAGTTTTAACCAAGTTTATGTTTAGAACATTGTTAAATGTTTAGAACTTGGTGTAACAAGTTTTCACCCAGGCACTTAGTTAAAAAGAGTTTTGACTAACAAATATTAACCGCTAAAACTGTATTTCATTAAGGAACTTAACGGAACCCTTTTATGAATTAAAAAAACTGCTTAAAAATATTAGTTTTAACTAGTAAAACGCGTTTTCACGAAGGCGATTGATTGATACACTATTTTCGTATTATCTACCAGAGAATACACATTTAAACGGGTTTTTAATGTTTTTAGGTAACATAATATAAGGTAAGGTGGGGTAAGACAAACACTGACAGTTGTGTAGTATGGGCATATTGTTTGTCTTTCCCCGGGGCAAATAAACTAAAGTAGTATTTTTAATTCAAGACAGTCTTCTGACAGCTCTTGCCATACAAAGTGGTTTACAATGGACGGCCATTACGGATATAAATATACTACTTTAGGTCCGTTTGTCATAGCCCACCTTACATTAGGTACACGGTTACGTCATCGCATACAACATTTATTAGATATGTTTAATTTAAAATATATTGATCATTGGGGTGTGTTATACGCCTAGTTTTATATTAAAATTTCTGCATGTGTACAAAACAATTAATTTTAAATGAAGTGTAACTTAAAATGTTGTACATTACGTACCCGACCAACAAAGAAAACATTACCGGCTTATATTTACTAAAAATGTTTTATAAAAATTACCCGTCAAAGTCCTCTGACCGGCGAACATGGCGTTTGAAATTTGAATATTGAGCACGGGACGCATCTGCAGCTAAAATTGGTTATTGGAAAATATTCCTGTGCGATGTGGCACGTTGATACGAGAACGTGCTTGTAGTTTACACCAATACGGTGTTATTTTCAGTTATATTGTTGTTTTCTTGAACACAGGTGGTTTGTTAAACAGGGAAAGGTAGAGCTTATATTCGTTTTTTTACAAAGAAATTGAAGAAGATGTTTTAATTAGATTTTTGTTATTCATAAGGAAATTGTAGATTTTATGTTCAACAAAAATAGCTTATTGCCAGTGTGCATTATAAATATTATAATACACCACTTTTTCATATTGTTTTGTCTCAATCATAAAGAAAATTGCAAGTTTCGAGGAAGGCACACAGATTATGCTAAGAATTTCTTTTATTTTTGTTAGTACGTTTGATTTTCTGGCTTGTTGTAGTAATCATAAAGTCATTTATTCAACATTAATCTTGTTTGTTTGCGTTAAGGTAAATTTCAAATGCATAAAAACCATCTGTCAAGTTGAAATACCTGTATGTTAGTTTAGTTACACAACTAGAGAATGCAACCGGTTTTTATTTTGTGTGAAAAATAACCGGTTAACCGGAAAAAACGGTGTTCTCATACAAAATAAAAACCGGTTGCATTCCCTATACACAACTATATACCTATTCACGTGTCATTTTTGAAATCCATACCACTTGTGTACATTTAAAACTTTTGAAAACATTTTATGTAAATAGATGTGTCATGAATTAATCTAAATTTCTCATATTTTTGTAATCCTCTTTAACTATACTTAAAATATCTACTTTATGCTAACAATTTATACCGTTTAGAAACTAAACTTTAGGTAATAATATCAATACTATTAAACACCAATATACATTCTTACATCTTGTCACATCTACAAGTATCGAGGTAATTTTATTTCTAGCTTTATAAATACGCAAGTTATTTAAGACATAGGTACAGAAACTATGCCAAAGAACTATTTTATGAGGTAAATAAATACTACTTTATTGTCTACGTATGTGATCTGATAAACAGATTTACTCCGATGGGTCATACATTTGTTAGAGGATATTCTTTATTCTAAAAAAGTTACGCATTGACAGTCAGCAGCAGAAGTACTGTAAAACTAGGTAACTTGTGAGTTTAAGCACTTTTTTCAAAATTTCTCTCAAATTTACACGAACTTTGGATTGTAAAGACTAAAAAACTAAGTAATTTAGCCTTGACTAAGGTTTTAGGTAACATTAGCTTGAACTGAAAATAGATGTCATATACTTCAAACAGTGACCAAGCCCTCCGGTGTCCGAGGCCAGAGTCATTAGCTTGAAATTTGGCTACACAATGGCTACGATTAGACTCTAAATGTAGTAACCGAAGCTTAGGAAAATGCTCTGTCTTCGCCTACATACCGGTGAAGCGTCAATTATAAACAAAATTTAAAGTTACCTCTACCTACAGCAATAAGACTACTATAGTCATTTAAACTAGCCAGTAGTAGTAGTAACAACTTCAAAATGAGCTACTCACGAATTTATTGACAAAAACTCAAGATAATTTTTGAACACCTTGCCCGGTTAGCCACTTCTGCCACTGACTGACATTATTATCTTTGTACGTTCAGTAAAAAAAATACACTGTTCGATACATAATATAGATAATTATAAGTTATAACATTATTAACAAATTGAAAAAACTAGTTTCAATTCAGTTTGGAGTTAGACTCTTAAACCCCTGTAAGTTTTGTTTAATAATAGTATTTCCAAAGAATTTTATATTTATTTAATAATAATTTAAATGTATTATTAGATAATGCTCATACTATAGTTGAATGTAGTGTTTAATAAATGTTTTAATATATATTAAATTATATAAGTACATAAGTAGGGCCCATCGATAGTAATAGAAAACTATATGTCTTATCTTGAATAAAATATACACAAATATTATATGTAATATTATGTAGCGTTAATATAATTTCAAGCAAAACGTCAAAGGAATAAATGATGTACCGCCAAATTGGCGAAAAAAATTGGTTTTTTTATCTATTTTGATTCATCACTCTATATAAACCATTACTACTGCAATAGGATTCTGCAGTCTATTGAAAATTGGTCAAATGAAATATTTGACAAAACTTTTTTGAAGTTGTTATACAGGTACCTAAAAAATTAGGACCAACATCAATACATCATTAAGCTCAACTTCAAACTATGTACTATGCATTATAGGTAAACTGATGGTGATGGAACAGCAATGCTGAGACTTTGTATGTAAATACTCTTTACAATAGCTCAGAAATTGCTCATTTGTATGAATCCACATACGCATAGAAAATGCGTCTTTTCCGCACGTGTGACGACGAATTTCCTCAATAATATTTTGTCATGTGTCCAAGCTTTTTGAAGTGAAAACTTCTTTAGCGGCGCTGTGCACTTTTTGTGATGGGGAAAAAATGTTAAACTCGCGACAGGGTCACGTGACCGACAGATTCGACAGGTTTAGGGTTGCCAATTTAGCACTTTTGGGGCTAAATTTAGCACTATTTAGACTGACTAAGCCCTAATTTTTTGCATTTAGCACTTAGCACTATTTTTAGCACTTTTTGGAAATTGCAATTTTATAAAAAATATTTTTCCAAAAGTTGATAAATTTTATTTGTAGTCTGTCAAACCAAAATTGTCAGTAGTAGTAACACAGAATAATATAATAGTATTACATAAAGATGCTTACCTAAAATCAGTGTTTGACAGAACTTTGAAATATGAACGGTGACACATGCGGTCTTCCTACAATTTTGCCTTCGACTTTATAGGATGGACAAGTCAAGTATGGAATTAGTTTGATTGCTAGACCTGCTCCAATCTGCCTCAATTTACCTAAGCAACAGTAGTTTTAATACAAAACGAAATAAATGTCTGATATATTACCTCATTTGCCCAATTTAACTGTAATTTTAGTACAAACGTGTTTAGTGACATCTTGATTTGTTTACCTGTCAGCTCTGATGTTAATTTGAAAATGTTTCACAGCGAAATAGTTCCATTTCCCGAGCGTATTATTTACAGCTGTTTATTACATACACTATTTACAATGTTTCGCTCTTGACTATGAATAATTTTGGGATATTTTTGTCTTGTATTATTTAATATTCAACACTTTACTGTAATTCAAATAAACCGCGACAATGACACTGACAGCCTATCACATGCACTCACACATGCATATCATTCTGTTAGTAAAATAATTGCCAGTGCAAGAAATTTGTTCCAATGAAATTCTGCAACATGGTGCATGATTATATATTTCTGGTCAGGCTTTAAGCAAAAATTGATATTTTTATTAAAAATAAATATAAATAACATAAAATTCATGAAAATTCGTAAGACGGACACGTGACCTGATCGAAAAATGGTTACTGATAATTAAAGCAATTCGTGCAAAATATCAAAAATGCACAAAGTTAATATTCAAGTTTTCACTTCTGCCGGCACTCCCGGAGTGCCATCCGTTTTTTTTTGCGGAGAAACGTAGCCATATTGATTGAATAGGCATGATGACGCATGTTGAATTATGCAATAAAATTAAAAATCCTCACAACAAAACGAATCGATTGATATCATACATGAAAAAAATTCACCATGCCTATTATTTATTCTATTTCTTTGCCATGTTTTATTTTTCTGACGCCGAATTTAGATAAAAATAACCTAAAAATACCGTACAGTCGGCGTCAAAGATATGTTTACACTATGTTAGGTCCAAAAGCGTAAACATATCTTTGACGCCGACTGTACCTATCTGAGTCAAAGATTACATACGAGGGTAAAACTGAAAGTTTCGGGAATAGAAAAAAATATGCAGTATAAGTGAGTTTATTTGTTTTTATTGTTTTTCAAAATATTCTCCTTTGTATTTCATGCACTTATGCATGCGTTCAAACCAGTCCGTAAAGCACTTTTTGAACTTTTAAGTAGGGGTCGACAAATGGCTATTTTATAGGCCTCCACTGCTTCTTCTGGCGTCTGAAACCGCTGACCACGCAGTTTGTCCTTGATTCTGGGGAATGTAAAAAAGTCATTGGGACTTAAGTCAGGGCTATATGGAGGGTGGTCCAATATTTCGACTTTTTCACCGTCCAGGTACTCAGTTGTTGTCCGAGCGGTGTGTGGGCTGGCGTTGTCGTGGTGAAGGATGATGCGACGACTAGGGTTTGTTTTTCGGAGTTCAGCAAAGACGTTCGGCAAACAAATAGTGGTGTACCAATCAGCATTGACTGTTCTACGATCCTCAAGAGCAATAGTAGCTACGTGACCAGATTTAGAGATAAACGTAGCCACCATCTTCTTAGCCATGCTGCGAGAACGAACAACTTTTGTCGGTTTGAGCTGGTCTTCGAAGACCCATACTCGGGATTGGTTTTTAGTTTCAGGCTCATAAGCGTATATCCACGACTCGTCACCTGATACTATGCTAAAAACTGCATTTGAGCGTCCCTTGTTAAATTTTTTCAAAGTTTTGCGGCACCAATTGACACGGACTATTTTCTGCTCGTCAGACAATAGGTGAGGTATCCAACGGGAAAATAACTTCCTCACGCCTAATTCTTCTTTTAAAATAATTTGTATTTAACTCATTCCAATACCCAGGCACTCTTGAATTTCCCGATACATGTCGGTCTTCATTTATCAGGCGACGCACAACATCGACGTTTTCTTGCGTGACTGCCGATTTTGGCCTACCTTCACGCACTTCGTCGGTGAGGGATACACGGCCACGTTGAAATTCTGAATACCACCTGTATATTGTAGTCATTGAAGGTGCTTCATCATTAAAAGCAGCAACCATCCGCTCTTCACATTGTTTTTGTGTTAGTCCACTTTTAAAGTCATAATAAATCATAGCTTTAAAATTATCACGGCACAATTCCATCTAAAGCAGCGACTCGACGACTTCAATAAACAATTGAAACCGAACCATAGATTTTTTTTTCTAAGTGGCCAGTGTGTTGAGATAAGGAAACTTCAGAGATTATGAAAAGGTATAATACATGTTAAAAATAAATTAATAAGTATTAGATTCCCGACACTTTCAGTGCAAGCCTCGTATGACTGCCAAATTTTATTTTTCTTATTTCCGCGCATAATGCATTGTAAAATATTGTATGCTACATTTGTAGAAAACAAGTAATTTACGTACTCGTGGCATGTGACCACTCCCTTCGGTCGTGTTTACATCACCTGCCACTCGTTCGGGAATTACTCGTTTTCTGCACTTGTAGCATAAATAACTATTTCATTATTTTGGTGTCTCTGTTTTATATTTGACCACGAAACTATTTCTCACAGCTCGTTTACAGGTTCGTTAACACTGCCTTGAGTCCGATAGGAGCCTATGTTTGCATGGTGACCGTTATACATATACCTACTCTCTTTGAGATAGAACGGGTGGAGGTCTTACATCAATGCAAATTGGCTGTTTGTTCAATACGTAATGAAAACGGCAGACGGAGGTTCGCACAAACTGGGTCATCATTTAAGGTAGGATACAAACATCCTTGATTAAGATCCTTGGTTGTAACTGTTGTAAGATGTTACTTAAGGGTGTATAAGGTATCCTTTTTTGAATATATAGCCAAGTCACAGTAGACTGCTAAGCAATATTTCCACTTAATGAAATGAATTTATTTTAGCATTTTGCCTTGATACGCACTCGGTGAATAGATAAAATGATATCATTGTTGATTGCCGTTTAGGTTAAAACGTACACTTAGGTAGAATTTATAATTGAGTTGAGTAATTAGACACCACTTTAATAGATACATTTGTATGCCAGGAGCTGTCAAATTACTGCACTTAATTCTACCTTAGTTAATTTAAGCCTTAAAGGTGCGACCACACCGCTGCTTAAAATACGTTAACGCTACGGAATCGCAGTGACGCATCGTATCCATACCGTTTTTATCGCATGCCCTCCACACAGCAGCTCAAAATACGGTGACGCTACGGAATCGCAGTGACGCATCGTATCCGTACCGTTTTTATCGCATGCCCTCCACACCGCTGCTCAAAATACGGTTTGGAAGGTGCGCGTCAAAATATTTCGTATGGGGCTCGTCACGTACACGTTGCGTCTGCGTATTTTGAGCAGCGGTGTGGAGAGCATGCGTTAAAATCGTGACGTTTACGGCACGTCATTGCAATTCCGTACCGTCAGCGTATTTTGAGCAGCGGTGTGGGGAGCATGCGATTAAAACGGTGCGGATACGATGCGTCACTGCGATTCCGTAGCGTCACCGTTTTTTAAGCAGCGGTGTGGTCGCACCTTAATTTCATTTTCGTTCAACTCTAAAACTTGTTTTATTTTTACTTCATTCTCGAACTCCCTTTAAACAGAACAAACAAGATTTTAAAGAGTTTGTTTAAGGAACTCCAACAAACTCAATGAAAGTTTAATAAAATTGAAGTCTGACAAACACAACCGCAGAACGTTTCTGTTCCCAGTTTTGATTTGTAACTTTATATAGTAATATTAATTTAAGGTTTACTCTATAACATTAAGCAAGCAAGAGTTGTTTATTTATGTTTATAATACTCGTGTAAGCTGCTTTTCGGAAAATTAAACTTTAAATTATTTTTACAAAGGCGTATTATATTTAAAATAATGTAGGTATTTTTTGTAATAAATAAATAAATATTATAGGACAAACTTACACAAACCAACCTAGTCCCACAGTAAGCTCAATAAGGCTTGTGTTGTGGATACTAGACTTTAATACATAGGAAACATCCATAACTCACGTACAAGTATTTGTGATAAACACACAAATAAATGCCCTGACCAGAATTCGAACTCGGGATCTCCTGCTTTGTAGGCTCTGTCACTACCGACTGTGGGCTAGGAGGCCGTTTTGCTCCCTATTATTTTATCTTATCTTAATGTATCTTTCGACAACTGAAAGACTACAGCTTTATGACTATTACGTGCAAAAGTCAAAGGTAAATATAATAAATTTGTAAAAATGAGGATAAACGCGAAAAGCAACGCACACATGGCGTTGCAATTATTAAAAACAAGATTGTCAAATGGTAATGCGAAATACTGTATCCAATTACTTGGTAAACAACATATCATAAATATTCATTTCACAAACGTTAGGCAAATTAACGATTCACAAATTAGACGTTGTATAAAATATTGTTTTACAAATAGTTTGATTTAATGGAAAAAACATTATATTACAAAACGTTATTTGGCAAATTATTCATTTGATATTCAGGGAAATTAACAAAATAACGCATACAAAAAAAAATATTTCACACACACACTTTCGAGTCGTCAGTTACAATTATTATCTAAAGCTGATATATAATTCAGAGAAATATAAAATAAAATAAAATTTACATGTCATAATGTATGATCACTCTCTTAACACAAACGGCAAGTGCCGTCTTCATGGAAGACTGCCATCGTGCACCCTGTGCCTAAAAAGGGCGATAGTTCGGACCCGTCGAATTACAGGCCTATCGCTATAACCTCCCTTCTCTCCAAGGTTATGGAGCGCATATTTAATGCAAAGCTCCTGGGATACCTAGAAGAGCACGACCTGATCAGTGATCGCCAGTATGGCTTTCGTCACGGTCGCTCAACTGGTGATCTTCTAGCTTATCTCACTCACCGCTGGGCTTCAGCCATTGAGAGTCAGGGAGAGGCATTGGCAGTCAGCCTTGATATAGCTAAGGCGTTCGATCGGGTCTGGCATCGAGGTCTTCTATCGAAGTTGCCAGCTTACGGCCTGCCCGAGGGATTGTGCAGATGGGTCGCCAGCTTTTTGTCCGGCAGAAGCATTTCCGCCGGCAGTCGACGGCAGTTGCTCCGAAAGCATGGACATAAACGCTGGTGTCCCGCACGGCTCCGTGCTATCCCCACGCTGTTTTTGCTGCATATCAATGATATGTTGTCTATCGGCAACATTCATTGTTATGCGGACGACAGTACTGGGGATGTCTGTTACACGGGCCGTGCCAATATCCCTCGATCCGTTGTGGTTGAGAGTCGTGAAAAACTTGTGTCCGATATCGAGAACACTCTTTCTGGAGTCTCGGTGTGGGGTCAGGACAACTTAGCCCGATTCAACCCCACAAAGACACAAGTTTGCGCGTTTACCGCTAAGAAACCCCAATTTACTGTGGCCCCTCAGTTCCAAGGCACAACCCTTACAATGTCAGGGAGTATTGGGATCCTCGGTGTCGAAATTTCCAACGACGTCCAATTCCGTAGTCACCTTGAAGGGAAGGCCAAGCTGGCATCCAAAAAGCTCGGTGTGCTCAATAGAGCGAGGAGATACTTCACTCCGG
>OX352308.1:17187681-17389294 GCA_947086415.1 Pammene aurita
TTCAACTTTTAACCTTTGACATTTAACCGATGGACAATAGTATCCCTTTGCCTCAAACAAGGGTTCGACGAGCAGCACTATAACGGAACCAGCATCATTCATGGACTGTGACCCTTGTAATGATCCTATAATAGTTACGAGGATCAGTCCATTTGATAACTATAAAATTAATATTTGATTGTCCTAACATACTTAGGTAGTCATATCGTAGAACTCAATCGCAAAAAAAACTTAAAACTCTGGGAAAAATAATTTACGCGATAATGCCAACTGGAGCTATATTTCTGGAGATAGATTTCTTGGTTTATCAAACATCACTACATAGTATAAAATAAAACAAAGTGACTTTTCGCTGTCTGTCCCTATGTATGCTTAGATCTTTAAAACTACGCAACGGATTTTTTAATAGATAGAGTGATTGAAGAGGAAGGTTTATTGTGTATAATACATGCATAAGATAGTAGTGAAACACTGATAAGTTTTGAGGTTTCTAATGTGATGTAAATAAACATATTTTTTTGTGCTTACGTTGCAAACGCTGGCGGAACGACCCTACGAGATAGATCAAAATAATATACTACAGTATTGTACACCTTAAAAGGTCTACAAAAAAGTCCCGTGGAAAGCAGGGCGGGTCGCTAGTTTGTTATAAATCGTTAAAGTAGCCATTTAATTACAATAAAAGTACGTAGATATTTATGTATTTAAATAGAAGAGGTAGGTATAGTTGCGTTGCGTATGGTCACGACATAAAAAGATGAAATAAAGCTTTACGTGAACCTATCGCATGATTATTTCTAATAGACGGAGAGCTAGCCACGTCAGATATGACATTATAATGAGAGCAACGAAATCCCTTTAGTCAGTTTGCTATACTATGCTCATTTCTAGATCTGGACATCTGGCAGCTGTAAAGTGGTGGAGGTCAAAGAATGCAAACCATTTCAATAAAACAAATCCTAGAGTTCTGGGTTTGATGCAGTATTATAAGAAATTTTATAAATAATTAGATTATATCATTGCCAAAAGTTTCTGTTGGGGGAAAGTAGTGCCAAACGATGTATATAATGTAACTAGCTGTGCCCGTGGCTCCGCCCGCGTGGAATTCGGTCTGAGTCAGTAAGCGGCTAATTCAACCCTAATTTCTCTCCTGCTCCCTGCGCGCGGAACGTGAAGTAAAGTTGATAGAAGACAGTAGTCCTGATCATTTTTTTTACAATTACCACTAAATGAAACTACAAAAATCAACACATTTTTTTGTCGTTATATTTTTTTTGCCATGATTTAAACGACATAGAGTAGCAGGTGTATATCGGACGATACAGTACCACTTTTGTATTTAGACGTTCATGTCCACGGCAAATATCAGCCAAATCGATCCTCCCGTCAAATCAGTCTAAGCATGAAAGTTACGAACAGGCGCGGTTGCAGCGCGGTTGAAATTTGGGGGGGGGGTCACAAATGCAGAAATGATTTTTTGAGCGGGTCAGTAATGATTTCTTCTATTTGAGATGTACTAATCGAGTGTAGTGGCTACCCCCCCCCCCCCCCCCTTTTAGACGTTGAATTTTTATAGGCTACGTATAACCTGGCTGGGGATTTTCTTGAATTGGAATTAGTAATCCTTAAGGGGTGATTTTTGGGATAACAATGTACAAAAAACCGGCCAAGAGCATAATGTCGGGCGATGCTCAGTGTAGAGTTTCGTAGTTGCCGCCCTGTTACAAAACATCCGTTCAAAAGGTCGTTTATTAAGGGATATTTGGCGGCGCTTACGTCATTTTACTATCCAGCACTTCCTTTCACTATGCGTTTTTGACTGATAATTCAAAAACGGCTGAACCAATTTTATTCAATATAGTTTTTATTGAAAGTTCTTATCAGGCCTCACTTCCATTTTTTTTCTATTTTTTTGGACCCACGGTTCAAAGTTAGATGGAGGAGATGCCCTTTTTTAAACTTTCAGATCTAATATTTACGAAACCATCAGTTTCATCCAAAAAATGTATTAAAAGACCTCTATTATTTTTTATAGACCTATTCAATAATACCCAACACGATAGGGTTGGAGCGAAAAAAAAATATTTTTTTAGTTTTTATTCTATTACTTTGGCGGCATGATTAATGCACATACTGATACCAAATTTCAGCTTTCTAGTGCGAATGGTCACTGAGCTAGACCGCGGACAGACAGACGGACGGACATGGCGAAACTATAAGGGTTCCTAGTTGACGACGGAACCTTAAAAGAGATAAATAGTAGTTTATGTAACTGTTACGTAATAACGCCTAATTACGTAGCATACACTGCATTATCTACACACATTAAAAATCCTAAATGACGTGTTCGGAAACCATTAGAATGACCGCCATTATACCGCCATGACAAACCTTATTGTAATAATATACTGGTTGCAATAATGGTGGTAATTACATACGGGTCCAGAACGCGGAGTAGAGGATTTATGATATTGGTGTAGATCAAGATATTTATTCTTTAATGTAAGCACATTACAATGCACTAATGAACTTCAGAGAAAAAAAAAACGATCGAATTTATATTATTTTATTTTTGTAATCTTTGAACATTTTGAATTTTTTGAAATTATGGAAATTTTGAAAATTTTTGAATTTTTTGAATTTTTTGAATTTCTTGAATTTTTTGAAATTTTTGAAATTTTTGGAATTTTGGAAATTTTTGAATATTTGAAATTTTGGAAATTTTGGAAATTTTGGAAATTTTAGAAATTTTGGAAATTTTGGAACTTTGGAAATTTTGGAATTTTTGGAATTTTTGGAAATTTTGGAAATTTTGGAAATTTTTGAAATATTTGAAATTTTTGAAATTATTGAAATTTTTGACATTTTTATTGAAACATATTTTAGAAAAAAAGTCAACTTAAAATTAACTTATAATTTAAGAATTTAAAATCACATAAAAAGTCAACTTAGAACCTAGAATAATAGAATGTCAAATGAAAAACTTTTTTTTTAATAAGCCCACTCCGAATCGTACCCAGCTCAAAGGTCCACATTATTCCCCTCGCATTTTCTCGCTGAACAGCAATGGAGACCTGCTGAACCAGATACGATCCCGAGCGAGGATCGCAGCCCCTCTCTCGAAAACGTGTTAATCCTTTATAAGGCAAAAGAGTGTCAGAAATTAGGCGAAATTGAACCCTATCACTTTGAAATAAAGTTCAAAAAATTGTTGGAAAAATATTCCCTCTGCCTTATAAAGGCTTAACTTTGCCGCAGACTCCGCCGCAGACTCCGCCGCAGACTCCGCCGCTGAACCCGCACAACTGATGGAATGCCTTAAATGGGATGCAGCGTATGTGCTAACACAAGTTGCATCCCATAAAAGACAGCGCCCCATCCGCCACGGAATTAAAGTGACATTTTTGACATTTTCGACATATTTGACATTTTTTACTCTTAGGTCGACTTTTTTCACTTTGTCACTTCTCACTTTTACTTTTCACTACACTTCACTTCACTTCACCTCACTTTATTTTATTTTTTTTATTTTTTTTTATTCATTCCATTTTACTGTTTCTCAATCGTATGGGTGTCGCGTTTTCGTGACGTGACGCTTTTTCGTGACGGTCACGTGACTTTGTTTCGCCTAACCCTCATCCGCGAACCGTCCGATAAGGAACTTCGTTCCAAAACTACCACCGGTTCTAACCCTACACCTGGCCCGAGAAATATTATGACCGAAAAGAAACTCGACGGGGCTTATTTTTTTCAAAACAGTATTACATTATTAGATCTTAAAGATACAAAATAATGCGTAGTTCTTCAAGAAGACATATCATAACAGCTTGTGAGACAGATAATGTACCTATTGTTTAATTATAAAGAAAAATAAATCCTAATCTGACTGCTTCACAAAACGTTTGATATGTTTTCCTACCTAAACGGTGTCCTATAAATGTTAGATGATTTTGTAGTTGTGTTTCTGGTTTGGGCCATGCATCTTTGTTCGTCATATATAGTCCTCGAACCTACAATAACCTTTTGACATTAATGACATTTTCAAATATTTCTTAAGAGCGGGTAAAGGTAAATTTAAATCATCGACGGGTAACTTGTTATAAATGTGAACACCTTGACCAAAAAATTGCAAACTATTTCAATACCAAATTTCATCTAAATACGTAAAGCGGTCATTGGTTGTTTCTTCCCCATGTAAACTTCCACCCCTTTTGCATCCGCTTAAGGTATAATTTCTGAGAAAACTATTTTATTTCCTTTTCCAGAGCTCAAATTATCTCCATACCAAATTGTATCTAAATCAATTCTGCGGTTAATAATTCCCTATACAAATTTCCACCTCCCTTTTCACCCCTTTAGGGTTAATTTTCGGGGTGAAAACTATACTTTGTCCTTTCTTGAGACCCATACTTTCTCTATACCAAATTTCACCTTTATCAGTTCAGCGGTAAAAAAATCCTCATACCAACTTTCAACCCCCTTTTCACCCCCACAAGGGTTTATTTTCGGGATGAAAACTATTCTGTCGTTTCTCGGGACTCAAATTATCTCCATAGTAATTTCTATTAAAAATTCTCCATACAAACTTTCAACCCCTTTTTCACCCCCTCCAGGGTTGATTTTCGGGATGAAAACTATCTATTGTCCTTTCCCGGGACTTAAACTATGTCTATACAAAATTTCATCAAAATCCGTTCAGCCGTTTTCACGTGATGCGCGGTCAAATAAACAGACAAACAGATAAACAGACAAAAATTCTAAAAACTGTCGGAACGTGTTCTGTTATCGATTCTAAGTATCCCCAGCCAACTTTTTTTCGATTATCTTCCATGTACAGACTTTCGACCCTCTTCAGCTTTATTATATGTATATAGATATAGATTCATAGTTTGTCGCCTACAGTTTTTGTTTCCGTAATAATACGCAATGTTTTTTGATCTAATGTTAAAACATAGGCTCTGTCCTTTATAACTGAGACAACTTTTGCAGTTCTTACCTATTTTGATAAAAATTTTGCTAGTCTGTCACTCTGACCTCCACCCATTAAAAGCTGCCAGATGCCGGGATCTAGCAATAAGAATAGTATAGCAATCTAACCATATGGGTTTTTTTACTCTCATTATTGTGTCATATTTAACGTGGCCAGCTCTTAATCCATTAGGATCCAAGGATGGATTTGAGAAGTGGAGCCACCAAGATTTTTGATTTAATTTTTCACGGGGTGTGAGGCTCTTATTTTTATCTTGTAATCAAGACGAATCAATTGACTCTTCATTTATCAAAACATATACAGTAAATTTTAAGCCAGAGAGGAGTACACGACAAAAACAAATCCATCTATTTATACCTACATATTTAGGTACTTAAGCATTCTAGATTCTACTAAAATCACAACCTTATTACCTTTTAAAATTTCCATTAGGAGATAATAAAGGCTGAAATTTACGCCCAACTGATGTTGAGATAACGTTCGAACCTGAGATATGCGTCATACTCGTGAACGGGTGCTGTTTGTGGAGACCGGTCTGTTTAGGCAAACTGGGGCCACACAATTATAAAGAGTAAGAGAGGTTAAAGACCTAGGAGTTAAATTCACTTCCGATCTCAGATTTAGGGAACATATCGTCAATGTTTGTAAAACGGCTTTCAGAATGCTAGGATTTGTGCTTCGTCGTTCACATAGTTTTACAAATATTGGCGCTATTATCGCCTTGTATAATGCACTCGTGCGCAGTAGCCTCGAATGCAATGCAGTCATCTGGGCTCCATATGAAGCAAAATATCATTTGATGGTGGAACGCATACAAAATAAATTTGTTAGGTTTTTGTATTGGCGAAAGTATGGAGTATATCCATTTTTTCCTCTTATGTATCCAAATTTATTTGTGCTTGGTATGGTAAGGTACAATGAGCTGCGAGTACGCAGGGAGCTGTGTCTGGCAACATATATATTTAAATTATTAAGAGGTAAGACATTTAACGGCCAGTTGTTGAGGTATATTTGCGTGTATGTACCCGATAGGTACCTACGTGTGGCGTCGTCGCCGGCCACGGCTGCTAGCGGAACCACACGGGCGCACCAACTTACTAGGCATGGCACCGATAACGCGTGCAATACGTACCCTCAACGTAATAGCGGAAAGTATCGACTTATTTTCATGTTCTCTGAATGAATTCACAAAGGCTGCATTATTTATATTATGTTATAGGAGAAATGATATAATCTAGTTATATTATGTATGTGTATACTCTAGTTTTTTATCTTAAAAATAGTTACACTATTGTCTTAGGCTTAGCACCTGTAAAAATAGTTGTAAGTGTAGAAATAAAATAAAATAAAAATAAAATTACGTAACTTTTTATTAATCATATTTAATTTTAGTTTAATTGGCTTTAGACACAACATTCGGTGCTTGATTATCCATATTTTTTTTATTTTATTATATAGAATATATAGATCAAGACACTTGGAGACCTTATACATCTCTAAGGATAATTGTACATAGTATGTTTATTGTATACTAGAATCACTTACTTTTTAGGGTTCCGTAGTCAACAAGGAACCCTTATAGTTTCGCCATGTCTGCCCGTCCGTCCGTCCGTCCGCGGTAATCTCAGTGACCGTTAGCACTAGAATGCTGAAATTTGGTACTAATAT
Organism: Pammene aurita; assembly: GCA_947086415.1. Taxonomy (NCBI): domain Eukaryota; kingdom Metazoa; phylum Arthropoda; class Insecta; order Lepidoptera; family Tortricidae; genus Pammene; species Pammene aurita. The sequence goes on from OX352308.1 coordinate 17,194,340, forward strand.
GTATATCAATCACGCCAACAAAGTGGTAAAATAAAAAGTGGAAAAAAATGTTTCATTAGGGTACCTCCCCAATACGTAGAGTGGGATATATATATATATATATATACTAGCTGACCCGGCGAACTTCGTACCGCCAACTTTCACAGACTCCCGTCGACCTCAAGTTCACTCCTACGCCAGTCCTACCGTCTCCCACCACTCTCCCACTGTCGTCCAACCATCTCCCACTCTTGTCCACCCTTCTCTCACTCTGACCACCGGAACTCACTCACTCACTCACTCACTCACTCTGATCACTGGAAGACCACCACCCTTCTCCCACCGACTCCTACTTCACTCCCATCCCATCGACTCTTACACTACGTCAGTCTCATCGTCTCCACCTCCTCCCATTGTCTTCATCCACTCCTATTAACGGACTTATACTTTCTTAACTTCCATATAGGGTTGCCAGGTGTTAGCCGGACATGTTTGGCTTTTTACCAGTGTGTCCGGCCAAATAATTCCTCGTCCGTCCTGTCCGGCTTTTGTTAGGCTTCTGTCCGACTTACGCTACGCGCCAGTCCCGCCAGTGGCACGATTCGAAAGACCAGCGTAGCGTATGCAAAAAAGGCATATCCGGCTTTTGGGATCAAATGTCCGGCTAAATTAAGCGGCTTTTTCATTTTTGGGCCTGGTAACCCTACTTCCATAGATTATGTTCCATTTTCTTTTTAGTTTCTCCAATATTTTAATAGTTATTCTGTTATTCGGGGTGGAGATATGTACATCCAAATATTTTTTAAGAAAAAAAACCCGACTTCAATGGGGAAAGCTGGTGAAAGATTATTATGTAGATGGTGTACTCTTAGACTCCATACAATGAAATAACTTGCTTAACAAACACAGCGAAGAGGACAAATCGCCAAACGTGAACTATGCGTCGTTGAAGAGTTCCGTTCTGATCATCATCAGCAGTTCCACTTTATCAAATGTCACTCTTTTGAATAAAAATCTTGATTTGTTGAAAAAAGTACAAAAATCACTATGTGTATGCCCTTAAGATTTGAGGAGTTCCCTCGATTCCTCATGGATCCCATCATCAGAACTTGAGGTTGACGAAAATTTGTCCTGACAATCAAACTTGCTTAACAAACACAGCGAAGAGGACAAATCGCCAAACATGAACTATGCATCGTTGAAGAGTTCCATTCTGATCATCATCAGCAGATCTACTTCTTCAAATGATCTTCTTGAAAAAATGGTGAAATAAAAACTGTTAGCATTTTTTTTGGGTAAGGTTCACATGAAGTAGAGGTAAATTTTTTTTATTTAGAAAATAAATAAATAATTCTTGAAATGAGTCACTCGTCTTTTGAATGAAAATGATGGATTTCTTGATAAAAATATCTATATGTATGCCTTTAAAGTTTGAGGAGTTCCCTCGATTCCTCATGGATCCCATCATCTGAACTGCGTATTGACAAAAACGGGACCAATCTGTAATATATATATATAAACGAAAAAAAAACATACACGCCGAATTGAGAACATCCTCTTTTGAAATCTTGATGTCGGTTAAAAATCAAAGATCATGAAAATCGGTTCAGCCGTTCTTGAGTTATAAATGGTATATAGCGTTTTGTTATACCACGTTTTATGTCACGTTCCGCGGGAATGGGATAAAAAGTATCCTATGTCCGTCTTCTTGTTCTAAGCTACCGCCCCACCAATTTTCAGCCAAATTGGTTCAGCCGTTCTTGTGTTATAAATGGTGTAACTAACACGACTTTCTTTTATATATATAATATAAAAGATTGTCTACGGACATAAGACATACAGCCTTGGCCAGAAGTGTTGAGCACCCTTGCGATTTTCATACAAAACTCGAAACTTTAGTCCAGCGTTTCTATATTTTTAATTCAAACTGAACAGGCATGTTTTGTTGAAGTTATTAGTAACTGCATAGAATATTTGCAATTTGTCCCACCGACCTAAAGTCGCATTTTTGTGACCTTAAGTTTTCTTGTTTTATATTTACCTTGAAATTGTTATTAAGTGAAGATTTCTAGATATATAAATGAAATATAACATTTTACGTCACCGTACATTGTTATTATTGGGGAATAATACTTAACATCAAAACTGTAAACAAAAAACTGCTATGCTCAATACTTCTGGCCAAGGCTGTATACAGCGAAAGGACAACGTCGTTGCTGACGCTTTATCTAGAGTTGAGATAGTCGATTTTCACAATATTGCAATAGACTTTTCTTTGATTGCGAAGGCATAACACAAAGATGACGACTTGTAAACATTATTACAATTCACCATTAAATTATGACAGACAATGACAACAAACAGTCAAACACAAAAATAAAATTAGTAATTAAACGAACTTACCTTAAGTGAAGTTCCATTACAATTATACGAGCTTTGTGATTCCGAATATTATAATAACTTGTAGTAGCTCGTCGCTTACGCCCTTTTTGTCACGATATGTTTACAGATGAAAAGACTCCTAAAAAAATAACACTTAGAAATACAACTCCAATACGTCAAGTGACACACGTCACTGTCAACTCCTACGCGCCAAACTCTCATTTAGTTCAGAGCACCGCTGAGATGTATACAGAAATGTTTACCTCTCAATAGTCACTTGATTATTTTACAACATAGTACTGTAGTCTAGTATGGTACAGTACACTTATACTGGGTTTAGCTTATTGTAATCATTAAGCACGGGTGGGAGGGTTACTAATATTCGGAATCACAAAGCTCGTATATGGAACTTCACTTAAGGTAAGTTCGTTTAATTACTAATTATACTTCGCTTTGTGATTCCTTCATATTATAATAACTTGTAGATGTTCAGAGACTCGTAAAATAATCAGAACTAGATCCGCATATAAAACAGTATAGTTAACTAGAGAACATCAGAGAGAGAGAGATCTATCTGGTCCAAGGTATGAAACAATGCCAGGTTTAGTTTTTTATTTCTGGTCAATCAACGTAAGTTAGCTTTGTAGCATTAAAGTGAATTATAATAATTATTTACATATGGATTAACACTACACAACCGTGATAGCGATTGGGTTAAATTATATAATTATATGTTTGGTTTCAAAACAAATGAAATTAACATAATAATCTGTGGATCTTGACCTGATTGTGGACAAGAAAGTTTATAAATATTATTTATGTACGTTCAATCACAAAGGAAAATGTGATTTGTAATATTTAAACAACGAAAATAATCATATATTATTAGTATCATGACTTTTACATCTGATGAAAGTATACCTGCTCGGCACATGGTATCACTACAGAACCAAACAACCCAATACCTGTGACTGTGAAGATCCAATAATTAAAATATAAAATATTTTTAATAAAATCGTATCTTAATAAGAATGATCTGTAGAATTCTAAGTAATGAAACAAGAAAAAAAAATCAAGTAGTTTCATTACGTTTTAAGGAATTCTTTTTGAAGAGGACCACACCTGTTAAGGCAATTTAGAGAAACCCCCTAAATAATTAAATACTCATATCTGTTTATGTGTCATGAAAGTATTGACAGTATATAATCATTATAATGAACCAAATCTTAATAGGACACAATCTTATACGAGTAGATGTAATATGACAAATAACAAATATATTTATTTTTGTGACTATTACTATTATTATATTATGTTATGAAAACATAGTCAACATAGGTATAAATAGGCATGCCTTTACACAATGCAGCCCAATGTAGCAACCCAATGCGGAATGACCGCCAAGGGTTCAAAGCACTTCCTTGATAAGTATTCTACCAATATATATAAAACACCGGTTCACAATATTAATTAAAATTACAAAATTCATTGCATAACTCTGCTAGCAGACCAGAGATATTTTGGCTACCACTATAGGTACCTATATGCTGACATAGTATTATTTCAGGTAGTGCTTGAAGCATTTTGCTTTAACGTGCTTATATAAATTATTGAATCAATAAAAGCATAAAATACAGCATTATTACATCATTAAAAAATCGTTTCTATGGCACGTCAGCTAGGAGGCTCAGAGAATCCCAACTGTTTAGAGTCCATTCATTTACTTCCATATCTTTTGATACCAAATGGTGACGATGAGCTAAGTATGTCAAGTACCATCTTTCTTGAAACATCATGACAATAGATGTCAAAAATAGGTAAGATAAAGTAGGCATGTACACAAAATTTGTAATAGGTGGCATAGCCTTCAAGTAAAATATTAATGATTTGTTAACTGCATTATGTTATATTAATGATAATAAAATCAATAAGATGAGCAGGGAACTTATCTTACTGAGCAAAAATTTTGCTGTATAATTATACCTTTAATAATTATTAAAGGTTATAACTAGGTTTATAGACAATTAGACACCAAGTGCATCAATTTTGTGATAACCTTACTGTAATGGATCCAAGGCATCCATATAATGCCTATTTCGATGGACGGTAAAATTGTTCGATATTGTGTCATTGCTGTTAACTTTATGTAGGAGTTAATTTCATTTTTTCAGTTTCAGGGAAAATTTTGACTTTACGATTAAGCTTTAATGAAAAATTATACTGTAATATTAAAGTTCGAATTACAACTCACCTGGAAAATATGGAGTATCATAAAATCAATTAGTAGTTATGTCTTAATTCTCATAGCTTTGGTGCAGTTCGGGAAGGAAAATTTAGTATTGAAATAAATACTGAAAACTAGCTTTATTTCAAGTGGCTTTTCTAAATAATATACATTTTCGTTTAGATATCAAGATGGTAATTCATTTGGAATACAGATAGTAGTATTTTCTAATAAATCTTGGTACCAAAAAAACCTAACCTCGAATTATAGATGTTAGTGTATGTAGCAGAAAACAAATGAAAACGTAAAATCTAATTCCTTGATCTAAATAGGCATTAAAAGTAACAATGTTTCTTATGATATCGAATAAAAATAATAGTTATTTAGGAAGATTTGGTTAAGAACAGTATTGTGTCATAAACACGTGATTATTTACTTCCGAGTACAAATAAATATTTTCATTCGATAAACAATATAGTCCTCTTAGCATTCCTATTGATATTTGTTAGAAATATATGCGTATTAATAATTATTGGTGAAAATTGACCATGCGGTTACATTGAATTTGCTTTCGTTTCCTATTGAAACACTATTGTATGTATATTTCATTATCATATATATATTCCCTATATTTTTAGCATATTTATCCAAATGTAGTTTCTAAGTTTTATTCAGCAATTTACCAGAAAATCCTGAAATTGTAATTATAAATTAATAATTTTAAACAAATGCGGGTAGGAATAATCTTGCAGCGCGCGAGGTTAATCTTAAACCCACCCGCATATTTGCTTAGATTTTCGCAGGCGATCGAGAAGCGGTGTGCAGACGACGAGTCAGGAGTTCACGCGAATTTGAACCTTGTCTGTTAGACATTTATTTGGTTTTAGTATCTACAGGTTGGATCTCAACCTTATTATTTAGATAACTAGGTTCAATAGCGGAATCGGATGAGTAATCGGTAAGATTTTTAAAGAGGTGTTTGGATTAAAGCTACAAAGGGGAATGTAGGTGATTGTGGGAGACAGGGTACGGAAATTATAAAAGCGGGTGGTAAGGTTCGAACTTAACTTAGTTGGAACGAGGTTTCAAGACAACAGCATCTCTCAGCCAAGATCGAGGTCTACAACTTTATGTAAGTCCTTTAAAATATTTCACTTTTATCTTAATTGATTGTCGTGTACTAGCATTTTACAATATTTTTACTAGTGAAGCGTACGAATATTATAACAACGGTCAATACCTTTCTTTTATTAATTGGGTTATTTGGGGACTAATATTACAGGCGTCACTCTTATTTACCTGCAGTGAGTGTTAGAATAATGAGGGATATTTTATTAATCCACTTTTGTGAATATTTTAGCTGTGTTTGGGTTTACAATGAAGTAGGGATCTGCGTTTAAGTATATTAGGTACTATTTCAACTATTACTGAGTGAGCGAAGCGAAGCACTATTCCGCCGTGCCTAGAGCCGCCTGTATGTCTAAATAAGTACTTAAATATTTTGATTATTTATTGAGAGTGAAATTTAAATGCAATCTTCGTCGTCTTTCATAAACGATTCTTAAATTGTATGGACGTCTCAACATAGGATTAACTTCAGAGCAATGGGTTAATATTTGAGTTATAAGTTGATGTAGGGTATTATTCGACTTGGTTTTCAAACACATAATAAAACAGCTAATAAATAATAGTATTTTATATTTACACGAAACTCGTTCTCGTGAGGAAACCATTTAACAATTTAATGATATTCTACTTATTTACATTCAATTACTTATATATGTTGATAGCGTATATTCTGACCAGGTTCTTCATAATATATCGCCTGTGTTTGTTGTTTTAACATTGAACCTTTTTATATTCTCTATATACGACTTTGTGTATTTATGTGTGCGTATATTATATTTACCATACCTAACTATTTAGGATACGTAATATTTATTCTCCATCGTAGTGTATACATTTACTGTTGACGTGTCGAATAGGTTCTATTTGAACTTGGTACTTACCAAGCCATATTTTATCTTAGTAGATTTTAATCCACTGTTTCGGGTGACTACGTTCTATTTATTAACTATTTATTTCTACTACTTTATAAATATAAATATATAGTTTAATGTAACGGTCGAAATTGGTTGAACGTACTATAACCAAGATAGGTTTCGATCTTTTAAATATTAATTGTCGATATCGGTTAACTATTGGCCATGGTTAAACGATATCGCGTAATATGTACTTCCACGTAATACTTTAGTAATTATATAAGGGATAAGATGCTGGATTTCTAGCATAGAGATTTATTCCATGTAGAATGCTTATCTGGTGTTATCTTGGTGGCAACGGGGAACTCTATCGTGGGAAGCCCAACGCGCACTGTATCACCCATGGTTCACTTGAACATATGACGCGCATTACAGCATGTACTTACAGAGTTTATTCTCATGTAAGTACGCCATTAGCGTACTAGGTGTTCTTAGTAATATCCGGTCTCGTGCAGTGATGACGGTACGGTGAGGGTCTTACACGTCAAGATAACTCAGGTTTGCTTATTAACGATGGTAGGTACTTGCTATTTACTTCCTAAATTTATATACCATTCGTCATAAACGGTGGTTGGTATTTGCTTACTTAATCATTAAATGTACCAGTCGTTATTTGCATATGTGGTGTGGAGGAATTGGCGGTTATCTGTCGATTATACATTGATGTATGAAGCGAGACTGTAGGCTACTGGCCCGGTCGCACACTTGGATCATTACAAATGCTCAGAACGCACACTTAATAAAAGACTGTAGGCTACTGGCCCGGTCGTACACTTAATAAAAGACTGTAGGCTACTGGCCCGGTCGTACACTTAATAAAAGACTGTAGGCTACTGGCCCGGTCGCACACTTGGATCATTACAAATGCTCAGAACGCACACTTAATAAAAGACTGTAGGCTACTGGCCCGGTCAATATTACCAGATCCATTAAGCTTCGAATCGTAGGCTACTGGCCGTGATTCCACCGTTGGAAGACGGAACTGTCAAAACTGACATGCCACATATTTTGTACTGGCGTACTTCGCCAACAATCACTACGTTGGGAGTCCAGCAAACCTCCTTATATATATTTTGTTGTAAATACAACTATTTAACAAACAACGAAATACCTGTTTAATCAATCATTATAACTCTAGTGTAATTTTAATATTCAAAATCACTATTTATTAGTCTATTAATTAGGATATATTTTCACAATCTTATTATTTTATTTTTAACGTCAACAGTTCATATGCTAACCTACCATTGTCTATTGTATTTATATTCCGTTAGATTTAAGTTAGGAATTACGTGTATTTTAAATATTGCGGTTATTTCTCACCTTATCGAAAAGGGCTTGCGGTAACTACACACACAACGTTGGGTCTCCACTAGCTTTCACGATCATCTCGGCCAAACTGCGTATCAGAGCAAGCTACTGTATAGATAGGTTATTAATTAATGTATTTGATATTATATTTACATTAATTATTTTACTGTAATACGGCGCGGAGGTTTTTTGCTTCGTTAGTTTCGTTTTTACCTTCGCAAAGCCTAGGAATCGGAAACTAACACCTAATGACGTCTGCAAAGGCAGCATTAGGGGTAATTAGTCAGTGTTTCGCTTTTCAATAACAAAAATCTAAAATTAAAACTTAAATAAATAATTTTCTTTTAACCTTCAATCTTTTGTTTGATTTTCTTTCCCTGTAGTTTTAAGTTCCTTTAGGTAGGTATTTATATTTACAGAATTTTCAGGCTGAAGCTTGAGGTAAGAAAGCTTTAGTAGGCTTTTGTAAGCATTTAGAAGCTCTTCGAATAGTTCAGCTGGGGTAGACATTACAATTTGAGGTAGCCGTGACCAGGATAAGATTTAAAACTAGATTTTAATTTAACACATAGTAGCTTGCTCTGATTTAGGTTTCAAATACGTTTTCAATAGTAGCTTGCTCTGTCGGTTAAAATAGCGTATGTAGGTAACTTGCGTTTTAGTGGGTCGTCAGACCCACAATTTGTTGCTGTAAATGGATAGAAAGGTGAGAAATTTCAAAAATGCGTTTTATTATCTTTTGCGTCAAAGTAGTGCTAAGAGGTCAATACGCGGGGAGCAGCGCCGTTAGTAAATGTATTTTTCATTTGTGATCTAATATCAACATGTATCAAAAATCGTAGGATATTTATCTTAACTTTTATATTCAAAATTTCTTAAGAAACTTTTTCATGTTTTATATTTATTTTCTCAAAATATTTACATAATATATGATTAACTTACAGGGAAAAACATAATTTCATAATTTGCTTAAAACTATGTAAGAGAGGGTAGCATGCAAAACAGTTAGCGACTACTAACGAGTCGCCTCGTAGCGACATGAACTGTGCAGTCAATAACTAGAGGCCAGTTAAACTTAGATTTAAACGTTATTTAACTATCGGTGGTACGTGAGGGTTCAATTTGTAACTGTAGGTTGTTAATAACTATGAGTACCTATTTTCTTAATTTAACTAACATGATAGACCGGTTAAAAGTTCAAAATGTGGGGAGCAGACTATCGTCTGGATTTATTTTTTGAGTCTCATTATCTAAAAAGAAAAAAAAAACGGAACTCACAAGGTTCGTGTCCGACTCGCACTTGACCGGTTTAATTTATGTTTAAAAGTTTATTCCTAAATCTGTCTTAATACCGTCAAAGTCTCGTATTCCATAGCATACGATATCATTTTATGTTAGATACCGGCTTTACATTATCACTTTTAAATATGTTTCTTAAAAACAAAAAAAAAGTTAGGAAAAAAAATACTTATTTTAATTTTATTAAAGATAAAACATTTAGGATATTTATTGTTAAGAAAACGTACATACGTTTATACAAAACAACATTATATCTTGTCACGTGTAGAAACGCGGAATCGGCGAACGCTCATAGGCTACGAAGTTACTTCCTATTGATCTCCTTGTTATCTTTGTTTCGTGACTTAATACGAAATGTCGGAAGTTCATATAAAATTAGTGTCACTTACGACACTTTATTCTATCGACCGTTTAAAATCAATTCCCTCATCACCAACTGATTTCATTGCAATTATTGGCTAGTGTAACTTGACCTCGTGAGTCATAGTAGTTGTACGTAATACAAGATCAGGTTTAGACTGGTCGATTTAAGGCTAAGTTTGTGTAGGCGATAGTAATAAAACATTTCGTGGTAAAGTATAGAATAGGGTAAGGTCAATGACTTTATACCATGGATTGATACTCTAACATAATGAGCACAAAATTATTTCATAACCTACCACAGATTGAGTTATATTTATCTAAATATATTGACGATCATTACATCTTGTCACTCTCGTTGTTAGAAAATTACAGTCTCTTTCTCGCGCGGGTGATAGGAACGGGTCCAAATTGTTTGAATTCACTCATTTTAAGAGCTTCACTCTTGAGTATGCATAACCCGCCTGTCATTATTATATATCATAGGGTAAAGTAAGGTAAGGTAAGGATAAGGAGTCTGCGGCGTTGTAGCCACACGAGTTTATTATATGTAATAAATATTTTTATTAATTGTAACGCTAGTAGTCCGCCTCGAACTAAGTACTCGCGATTTCCTTGCAAACGTGTTGACCAATATAACAAGACCCTTATGATAATTGTTACGCGTCTTAAATATAGCTCCATAATCCCTTGATCGATCCTGCGCATATCATCATCATCATCATCATCAATGTTACTAAAGTTATACTTATCGCGGGACAAACGCTCAAAACCAAAAGCAATCTAAATGCCGAGACGTCCCAGTAGCCAGGTGACAATTGTGTCCGAAGTTGGTTGTAAGAACTTCGCTTCGCATACGCTACGCTCGTTCCATAATTGTGCTCTAAATTCTTAACAACGTAATGTTAAAAAACTAATGCAACAATATTATATGTCGGTACAATTCAATGTTCAAAACATTGCGGTTTGGAATTTTTTATCTACCTACATTTTTCGTAATTTTATTTAAGGTTTGTTAGTGGTATATTCTCGTACACTTTTAAGAATGGAAACGTGTCATTCACAGTTGTATTGTTTCGGTTATAAATTTTAGTTTCAAGTTGTTTTAAATATCTAGATAAATTTGATTTCACTTTACAATGTTAGCTATTTACGAATTCGGATTAGTCAAACCGTGATCACTTATTTAGCTTTATAATATACCTAATGTGGGTTTAGTTTGTATCTTTCATTTCATTGGACATTATAAAGTAGATTAGTCTAACATCAGGTTATTTTAAATTATTTAAGTTCTATTTAAGTTACTACAGGATCCTACAGTTTAGTTAATTTTATTTTGGACATGGTTTATTAAATCCTGTTTAAAACTCTTTCAATATGAATAAAAAAATGGATTTCTATATGACTTGATATACGTAAATAAATACTTGAATCTATAAGTACCTACTTAATTACTGATGGTGATATATATTTACCGAATTTCAAATTAGAATACAGATTAAAATTTCGGATTTTTAGCTCGTTCAGTAAATTATTTAGTATCCAATTGTTAGAACTTACTACAAGTATCTTGTCATGGTAATAGTAGCTCATAAGTAAGTTTAGACGTTCATTAGGAATGAATACAAACAAATAAGGTGGATGATTGGTTCAACTCCGGTTGTAGTAAAATTACTGGATGTTTATTTAAATACCATTTGCTAACATGTTTAGGTCAGTACTGGTTCAAATTTCAGTCTAATTAAATTCCAAGATGTTTAAAATTTTAAGTTACTCTAGATTCTGTCATTATTAAACTACTGGTTCAATTCTAGTGCTAATCCATTCACGATTAAATCTAAATTATAGGAAAGTAATGTAGGCATCGAAAACTAAACGCTGGTCTAATTCCAGTTTGATACAGTATCAAAATGGTTCGTAATCAATACTTATATACTAGTGTTATGTCAACTAATCAATTTACAACTAAATACCTACTGGCTGAATCCAGTGCAGTGCAATTTAATTTATGGTAAAGGTTATTATACGATCATAATATACACACCGAAAACTGAAGGTTGGTTCGAATCCAGCTTGGCCATATTTCTGGACATATATATTTTTGTTGATGAAGAGGGTAAGGTGCATTAATCACAACAATGGTTTTGTTGTCGACACATTTGAGTAAAATAGTAGTAGGTATGTGAAATATGTTTCATGGCGGATTATAGTTTTACAATTTATGAGCATTATTTTAAAGGTAGGTGGGATAGTATCTTATGAAATTGTAACAGTGATGTACAATTTATGGATTGATTAAAATTTCGCCGTAAATAGTTTTTCTTACAGACACGATATACATGGAAAGTGCATAATTAATATCAGAGTATCTTCATTGATGTTATCCTTTAAAAAAAGAAAAAAAAAGTTCTACTGACTTTTGTTGTAGGTATACAAAATAACGTGATGACATAATTTAGGTCTTATAGCAGTTAGACTTGGTATATCTTGGACTAATTCATACTCTCGTTATATCTCGTTATAGATGCAAAATTAGTAGAGCGAAGTAGTTGAGAAGTAAAAGGAAATGATATAAACACTATCCCTTACGGGTGTATTCGGATTTAATTGTTTGGATGATTCAGTTAGACAAGTATATTTCATTAAAGGGTGCGTTCATACAATAAGTAGGTAGATAACATATTGTTATACGAAGGAGAATTCAAAGGTAGCGTACGTCAATAAAAATAAAGTTCTTTTAACGCGTCGTAATAATCATTATTAAACATAACGGTTCTTAATAGTGGTTCAAAATCATCATCATCATCATCATAGTTAAGTACAAATTATACTCAAATAAGACATTCTAAGTTTTGTAACTGAAATGTTTCAACAATATCTGAGAGTAGTTATACACTATAGTTACTGTCTTTATAGGGATTAAAGATAAATATCTTTCAGCCTTCGTTAGTACGGTACTTCTACAGAGCTCAAAGAGGACCCAGTGTGTTGACGATGAGGGACTTTCTGGTTCCTTTAGCCGTCAACACAGTGAATCCTCCTTTTTGTAAAGGGTCGGCAACGCGCATGTGATTCCTTTGGAGTTGCAGGCGTCCATAGGTTACGGTAGGTGCTTACCACCAGGCGGGCCGTATGCTTGTTTGCCACCGTTGTGGTATATAAAAAAAAGATGAATTAAACACAAATAATACACGTTTAGGAAACTATTGAATTATAACTTAAAGCGATCTTGATTGTTAGTGTTGGATTTCAAAATTCTCAACCAATACATAGATAAATAAAAATATACGGATACCTGTTAGGGTAGTGTAAACAATTTTTACGGTTCAGATGATAAATTAATTAAGAAAGACGCTTATTATAATTTACGTTAATACGAGTACTTCAGTTTGGTTAATTTAGATCAATATTATTTTTAACTTGTCTTGGAATTTGATTGTCAAATTCTGCTTGAATTGTTAGATTATCTTATATTTACAACTTGTGACTGTATTGTTGATCTTGAAACATTGTGAAACTGTGAGGAAGAGTGATAAATGAAGTGTGGTTCATGACTAAGGAACAGAGATGACATGACTAATTAGGACTAACATGACAAATGCTGGCGCCAGCTTTGACTTAGGGTGTGACCATTGACAATGACTTTTTAGAGATGTGTGAGTGTGAGATGATGAATGTGAGATAAGGGGAGGTTTAAAAAATGAGTAAGTATGCTTTCTCGATTGTTCGGGATAGGAATGCTGTCACAGGTTAAATACAATTATTATTTGTTGTAAGATTAATTTTATAGTTTTCCTAAAACAATAAGTACTACGTTCGAAATCGTAAATTTCTGCACTGCGTATTATTGGGGAGCAGAACTGTAATGGATCCAAGGCATCCATATAATGCCTATTTCGATGGACGGTAAAATTGTTCGATATTGTGTCATTGCTGTTAACTTTATGTAGGAGTTAATTTCATTTTTTCAGTTTCAGGGAAAATTATGACTTTACAATTAAGCTTTAATGAAAAATTATACTGTAATATTAAAGTTCGAATTACAACTCACCTGGAAAATATGGAGTATCATAAAATCAATTAGTAGTTATGTCTTAATTCTCATAGCTTTGGTGCAGTTCGGGAAGGAAAATTTAGTATTGAAATAAATACTGAAAACTAGCTTTATTTCAAGTGGCTTTTCTAAATAATATACATTTTCGTTTAGATATCAAGATGGTAATTCATTTGGAATACAGATAGTAGTATTTTCTAATAAATCTTGGTACCAAAAAAACCTAACCTCGAATTATAGATGTTAGTGTATGTAGCAGAAAACAAATGAAAACGTAAAATCTAATTCCTTGATCTAAATAGGCATTAAAAGTAACAATGTTTCTTATGATATCGAATAAAAATAATAGTTATTTAGGAAGATTTGGTTAAGAACAGTATTGTGTCATAAACACGTGATTATTTACTTCCGAGTACAAATAAATATTTTCATTCGATAAACAATATAGCCCTCTCAGCATTCCTATTGATATTTGTTAGAAATATATGCGTATTAATAATTATTGGTGAAAATTGACCATGCGGTTACATTGAATTTGCTTTCGTTTCCTATTGAAACACTATTGTATGTATATTTCATTATCATATATATATTCCCTATATTTTTAGCATATTTATCCAAATGTAGTTTCTAAGTTTTATTCAGCAATTTACCAGAAAATCCTGAATGTTAATGTTATAATAAAAACTGCACTGGTTCATTAAATATAGTAATTATATTGCAAAGAAACTATGATACATGACAGTAAAAGACCAGAATGAAGCATAAAACAAAATCTATCAAAAAATAGAAAAAGTATAAAAAGTAAAAATATGTGCCAAGAAGGTGCGTCGGGCACATTTCCTCCCTTTTTTCATGAGGATCCAGCCACGTCCAGCTTCACCAGCTTCCTTAGTGGCCGCCGCAAAACGCCCGCCAGCGTGCGCACGTCCGCTACACGGACGATGCCATCAGGGCCTGGGAAAACAGCTGTAATCCGTCCGCGGGGCCAGGTTCCTCGAGGAGTGTTACCGTCCGTAATGAGCACTAGGTCGCCGATCACAATTTGGGGAACCTCTCCTCGTCCACGTCTTGGAGTCAGGGTTGGGAGGTACTCCCTCATCCAGCGGCGCCAGAAATGGTCAGCTAGTCGTACGGCTTTACGCCAGCTGGCTCGTGACACTAGGTCAGAATCGGTCAGTGTCGCCGGTAATGCACGTCCAGAAGATGACGACAGTAAAAAATGCATTGGCGTCAACGATTCTTCATTTACAAGGTCAACTGAAACATGCGTCAGCGGTCTAGTATTCACTAAATACTCTGCCTCCGCCAGCAATGTCCGTAGGACTTCATCTTTCGGTGCTCGTTCTGTCAACGTCACTTTGAGCGCTGTCTTTATACTTTTCACGAGCCTCTCCCATGAGCCCCCCATAAACGGAGCAGATGGAGGGATGAAACGCCAATTGATCTGCTCCGTTGCTGCGAATTGGGATGTCGCATCGGCGTATAAGCGTCGTAGCTCTCGGTCGGCGCCTACGAACGCAGTTCCATTGTCCGACCATAGCTCCGATGGTGTACCTCTTCGGGCTATGAAGCGGCGGAGGCTCATAATTGCAGAGTCAGTGGAAAGGCTGTCGACGACTTCCAGGTGGACGGCTCTAATTACGAGGCAGGTATATAGGGCGACATATCTTTTTTCTCGTCTTCGTCCAACGGAAACTTGCACAGGGCCGAAGTAGTCAAGCCCAGTGAATGTAAACGGTCGCTTGTGATGACCTAAGCGCGCCTCTGGTAGGTCTCCTGTAGGAGGCTGAAACTGCTTGGCATTCCGGATTCTGCAGAATTGGCAGGTATACGCCACCTTGCGGACGGTACTCCGAAGACTTAACAGATGGTATTCTTGCCGGAGCTCATTAACTACAGTCTCTGTGTTTGCATGAGCGGCCCTGCGATGCACGTGTGAAACAAGTAAGCGTACGGCTTGGTGTCTGCCGTCTAGTACAATGGGGCTTTTCATTGAGTTCTGTACGCTTCTCGCTGCTCCAATGCGGCCGGATAAACGCATAAGCGTGTCATCTCCAAGATGAACTGTCAGTTTGGATAAGCGGCTGGAACGTGGCACCGGCTGGGTAGTATGATTTATAAAATGAATCATCTCGTCAGGAAATGTGTCCAGCTGTGACCGGTGCAAAATATGCAGCACAGCTAGATGAAGATCTGCGGCAGTCAGTGCCGCAGATGTTTCGCGCGTAGAGCGTGGGTCGGTGTACTGTTGCCATTGGCTTGAAGGCTGAAACATAAAGGTACACAACCCTCCCTCGATACGGACTAAATTATCTACACACAGACCCCTTCGAGTTAGACTACGCATTCGCAATAATGTAAGATACTTATGCGCTGTAGCTGTTGCACGTACCAACCTTAGCCAAGAACTGAAACGAGTAGGGTCGGCTGAGACTGGCTCATGCTTGTCACTGTCACTAATGAGATGAACTAAGTCAGAACGAGCTGCACGTTTGCTTTCTTCGTCTATACCTGGATACTCAGGTGTAGCAGGCTCGCTGGGCCACTCTAAAGAGAGCAAAAATTCAGGACCCGATATCCAACGTGACTCTGGAGATAACGTGACTCGCTTCATACGGGTAGCATCGTCCGCAACATTAAGCTGACTTGGCACCCATCGCCATTCTTTGACGTCAGTTACCTCCATAATCTCAGCTACTCTGTGAGAGACAAACGGCTTAAAAAAGCGCGCCTCGCTTCGTAGCCATCCCAAAACGGTCATACTATCACACCAAAAGATGCGGTTTACTGGCTTTAACCTGTGGGCTTCACAAATCGTAGAAGCGAGGCGAGCTGCAATCAAAGCTCCTTGGAGCTCTAAACGATTGATGGAAATTTGCTTCAAAGGAGCTACACGAACTTTACTACATATAAGTGCTAGCTTCACTTCACCATTTTCTAAGACAAAACGCCAATACGCGACCGCAGCGAAAGCTGACTCGCTCGCGTCGCAAAAGAGGTGAAGCTCGGCTTTCTCAACTTGCAATTCGCTAAGGCAGTAGCAGCGTGGAATCTGTAAACCTGAAACGGCAAATAAATCTTCAAACCAAAGTCTCCACGCTGCACTATCACTCTGTGACAGCTCCTCGTCCCAATCGAGACCCTTACGCCACGCATCTTGGAACATGATGCGACCCGTGATCACTACTGGCGCCAGGATACCGAGTGGATCGAAAACCCGCATCACGTGAGCCAACACTTCACGTTTGGTGAGCTTATTTGGCAACGAACATTCTCTTTTTATCCCAATGTTAAACCCAATCGTATCGGAAACGGGTTGCCAAATAAGTCCAAGTGTACGCACGGGCGCAGAAAGGTGACCGAGATCAACATCTACGTGATTGCTAGCTACAGGCATTTCAACCAGGCTCTCTTTTGGAAGTAAAGCAAGAGCAGAGGTATTGTTTGAAACCCACGCACGCATCTCGAAGCCAGCATGTCGGTGAATAAGGTTGATGTCAGCGGCAAGTTTTGCGGCTTTGTCAACGGAATTTAAGCTCACAATACAATCATCCATGTAGTGATCGACTATGATGGCTTGAGCAGCGTCTGGATAGCGATCTTGCCATTCCTCTGCGTTTTTGTTTTTAATATAAATTGCAGTGAAAGGACTAGAAGCGGCACCGAAAATCATAGATGACATCCGGTATGTCCTTATGGGCTCTTTTGGGCTGTCTCGCCACAAAAATCTCTGCGCATCTCGGTCCTCTGCTCGTATTTTTATTTGAGGGAACATTTCGCGAATATCTCCCGTTAGAGCAACCTTTCCCTCCCTAAAACGCAACAAGATTCCGAGCAGAGGTTGCAGTAAGTCGGGCCCAGTAAGTAAAAGCGAGTTTAGTGAAACTCCATTACTTTTAGCAGCAGCGTCATGGACAATCCTTAATTTATTGGGCTTGTTAGGATTGGTTACGCCGAAATGTGGTAAAACCCAAACAGGTGACTTAGCGCTCAGCTCTTCCGTGCACAGTTCAGCATAACCTTTCCCAATCATACTGTTTATATTTTCCCGGTAACGCTCTGCGTATTGAAAATCTCTTGCCATTTTTCTTTCGAGACTAAGAAATCTAGATAAGGCAAGCTTGAAACTATCAGGCACGGTTAAATCATCTGCTTTCCACAGCAAACCGACTTCGTAATGCCCGTTAGGCAGGCGACGCGCTGTACGGTCAAGAATTTGGATAGCGCGCTCGTCATCAGGGCTGCGCGCTTCGCGTTTGGAAATACCGATTGAATCTATGCTGTATTGCTCACGAATTAATTGCTCTAATACTGCGCGATCGCCTACCGAAGCAACCTCGGGCTCACTAACCAACGCGTGGTTGACAGTTTCAAGCGGTGCAGTTTTGCTACACCCAAAGGCGAATAAAACCCAACCGAGAGCGGTTTTAATTGCGACCGGTTGTGTCTTAGTGCCCTCACGCAAATCCCTAGGCATAGTGAGATGCCAGTTGTCGAGACCGACTATAATCATCGGCTGCACGTGGCCGTAACAAAACTCATCTGCAATATCTGAAAGATGAGAATACTTGGACACACTCGATTTATCAGCAGCCTGTGACGCGAGACCTAACCCTTTCATCGCCCGGGCTCTACTAACATCGTAAGTTTTGTTAGCACGACTACCTTTTATTTGAAAATCAACATACTGCACTGTCGTATCTTTTCCTAAACCGCCTACGCAGTCTAGTCGCATACGTCTTTCGGATCCACAAGCGCCTATCTTTGCAGCAATCTCTAGTTCTATAAAAGATCCTGTGGCCCCGTCATCTAACATAGCGTATGTATTCACGGAACCTAATGGGCCGGATACTGTCACGGCTACGATCTTCAACAATGGTCGAGGAGGGGGCAATGGCTGAGCTGATAAGCCCACAGCAACAGAGGTCGACGTGTGGGTAAGAGTATCCTTGGTTTCGACATCGTATGAAGCAGGGTCGTGCGTGATAGCGGGTGCCGGAGCGAGGCCAGGGCCCCGCGGCGCAGCGCCTGATGTTCCCGCAACCAGCTCGTCTTCCTCTACTTCTACATGCGCGGCTGCAGAGCGGTCATAATTCGCATTATGCAATAATCTATGGTGACGGAACGTACATCCGTCAACGTCACAAGTTTTCTTCGCCTTGCAAAAATTCAACCTATGCCAACCTACTTTGAGGCATCGATGACAGACTTTTTTCTTTTTAGTTAGATTCCATCTGTCATCGATTGACATTGACGCAAATCTATCACACTCAAATAATTCATGCGGTTTTTGACAAACAACACACGATTTATTTTTAGGTGCAGTCGTCGATGAATTCAATTTAGCGGTATTTCGCGATGGTGAATTTGAATTCACGGATTGATCGTCAGCGGCGACATGCACATTATCCCTGGCCCGCCTACTATCTACGGCGTGTGACGCAGTAGTCGGCTCAGGGAGTATGCCGAAGCGAGACTGCAGGTCGACTTCGTTAGCTAGAAAATCGGCCAGATTTTCGAGCTTCGACAGGCCGGCAGCCTCATAACGAACGGCATAATCTAGCCATTTGGTTCGCAGCAGTGGGGAAATTTTCGAAATTAGAGCTTGGAATAGTTCTGGAGAAGCTAAATATTCTGTGTGACCTAGCAAACGGATAACTTCTACACAGTTGCGAACCTTACAGGCAAAAACAGCTAAATCCTTACCTTCCGAGCTTACGCGCGGCAATGCGCGCACCGCGGCTACTTCGTGCGCTACCACGATCTCAGGGCGGCCGAAGCGCGCATCAAGCGCGCGCACCACAACGCCGGGCTCGCGCGCCGACACCAGGAGCGCTGCCACTGCCTCGCGCGCTGCGCCCGTTAGCGCCGAATTCAATCTTGATAGATTATTTGCATCTGTATAGGACCCTTGCGTATTTTCGAATGCTTTTTTCAGACTGAGCCAGTCTAGGTAAGATTTCCCGTCGAACTTAGGTAACGGAACGCGGTTTATAGCGTGGCCAATGCCTTTATTGACACTATCAACTAAAACACCTAAGCTCTTCACTAGCTGCGGGACTTCCGCGCTCGCAGAAGGCGCGGGAGGGGCCGCTGACATTGCGGCACCGCAGTCATGAGGCACGGTCACTGTCCGCGCAAGAGACGCAACACGGATCCGTGGTGCTTTAATTTCAGAATCCCTGAAATCATAATCAATATTTAGTGCTTTTTTATCGTTAAATGCAGCCTCTGACTTACGAAACCACTCGTCCAAATGGCTACTTCTTGAGCTATGCTGACTCGCGTCTGCCTCGATGGCGGCGATTTCAGCTTTTAGCTCAAGCTTGGCGGTTGTACGCTGCAGGTCGGCAAGGCGGGCCGCGTCGGCAGCTTCACGATCAGCAGCCTCACGTCGGCGGCTTATTTGTTCCGCCTCAAGCGCGGCGAGGCGGCGCGCGTGTTGCGCCTCTGCCGCTAACTTTTTGGCCAACACTGTGGCTGAGCGAGATGACGTACTTACACGGGAGGAATGAGACGGCGCCGGGAGTACGGTTGTCGAATCGACAGGAGGGGCTGAGGGCGCGTTAGACGGCCCTGCCTCACTCCCCGTAACGGTCTTACCTTTTTCACTCTTCTTACCCATGGCTGTTTCGGATCTCGTAACAACCATTTTCTTATTGCAACGATGTAGCTTCTTTAGAATACTATCAATTACTTTTTTAATCCACGAGGGACCAAATGTTAATGTTATAATAAAAACTGCACTGGTTCATTAAATATAGTAATTATATTGCAAAGAAACTATGATACATGACAGTAAAAGACCAGAATGAAGCATAAAACAAAATCTATCAAAAAATAGAAAAAGTATAAAAAGTAAAAATATGTGCCAAGAAGGTGCGTCGGGCACACTGAAATTGTAATTATAAATTAATAATTTTAAACAAATGCGGGTAGGAATAATCTTGCAGCGCGCGAGGTTAATCTTAAACCCACCCGCATATTTGCTTAGATTTTCGCAGGCGATCGAGAAGCGGTGTGCAGACGACGAGTCAGGAGTTCACGCGAATTTGAACCTTGTCTGTTAGACATTTATTTGGTTTTAGTATCTACAGGATGGATCATCAACCTTATTATTTAGATAACTAGGTTCAATAGCGGAATCGGATGAGTAATCGGTAAGATTTTTAAAGAGGTGTTTGGATTAAAGCTACAAAGGGGAATGTAGGTGATTGTGGGAGACAGGGTACGGAAATTATAAAAGCGGGTGGTAAGGTTCGAACTTAACTTAGTTGGAACGAGGTTTCAAGACAACAGCATCTCTCAGCCAAGATCGAGGTTTACAACTTTATGTAAGTCCTTTAAAATATTTCACTTTTATCTTAATTGATTGTCGTGTACTAGCATTTTACAATATTTTTACTAGTGAAGCGTACGAATATTATAACAACGGTCAATACCTTTCTTTTATTAATTGGGTTATTTGGGGACTAATATTACAGGCGTCACTCTTATTTACCTGCAGTGAGTGTTAGAATAATGAGGGATATTTTATTAATCCACTTTTGTGAATATTTTAGCTGTGTTTGGGTTTACAATGAAGTAGGGATCTGCGTTTAAGTATATTAGGTACTATTTCAACTATTACTGAGTGAGCGAAGCGAAGCACTATTCCGCCGTGCCTAGAGCCGCCTGTATGTCTAAATAAGTACTTAAATATTTTGATTATTTATTGAGAGTGAAATTTAAATGCAATCTTCGTCGTCTTTCATAAACGATTCTTAAATTGTATGGACGTCTCAACATAGGATTAACTTCAGAGCAATGGGTTAATATTTGAGTTATAAGTTGATGTAGGGTATTATTCGACTTGGTTTTCAAACACATAATAAAACAGCTAATAAATAATAGTATTTTATATTTACACGAAACTCGTTCTCGTGAGGAAACCATTTAACAATTTAATGATATTCTACTTATTTACATTCAATTACTTATATATGTTGATAGCGTATATTCTGACCAGGTTCTTCATAATATATCGCCTGTGTTTGTTGTTTTAACATTGAACCTTTTTATATTCTCTATATACGACTTTGTGTATTTATGTGTGCGTATATTATATTTACCATACCTAACTATTTAGGATACGTAATATTTATTCTCCATCGTAGTGTATACATTTACTGTTGACGTGTCGAATAGGTTCTATTTGAACTTGGTACTTACCAAGCCATATTTTATCTTAGTAGATTTTAATCCACTGTTTCGGGTGACTACGTTCTATTTATTAACTATTTATTTCTACTACTTTATAAATATAAATATATAGTTTAATGTAACGGTCGAAATTGGTTGAACGTACTATAACCAAGATAGGTTTCGATCTTTTAAATATTAATTGTCGATATCGGTTAACTATTGGCCATGGTTAAACGATATCGCGTAATATGTACTTCCACGTAATACTTTAGTAATTATATAAGGGATAAGATGCTGGATTTCTAGCATAGAGATTTATTCCATGTAGAATGCTTATCTGGTGTTATCTTGGTGGCAACGGGGAACTCTATCGTGGGAAGCCCAACGCGCACTGTATCACCCATGGTTCACTTGAACATATGACGCGCATTACAGCATGTACTTACAGAGTTTATTCTCATGTAAGTACGCCATTAGCGTACTAGGTGTTCTTAGTAATATCCGGTCTCGTGCAGTGATGACGGTACGGTGAGGGTCTTACACGTCAAGATAACTCAGGTTTGCTTATTAACGATGGTAGGTACTTGCTATTTACTTCCTAAATTTATATACCATTCGTCATAAACGGTGGTTGGTATTTGCTTACTTAATCATTAAATGTACCAGTCGTTATTTGCATATGTGGTGTGGAGGAATTGGCGGTTATCTGTCGATTATACATTGATGTATGAAGCGAGACTGTAGGCTACTGGCCCGGTCGCACACTTGGATCATTACAAATGCTCAGAACGCACACTTAATAAAAGACTGTAGGCTACTGGCCCGGTCGTACACTTAATAAAAGACTGTAGGCTACTGGCCCGGTCGTACACTTAATAAAAGACTGTAGGCTACTGGCCCGGTCGCACACTTGGATCATTACAAATGCTCAGAACGCACACTTAATAAAAGACTGTAGGCTACTGGCCCGGTCAATATTACCAGATCCATTAAGCTTCGAATCGTAGGCTACTGGCCGTGATTCCACCGTTGGAAGACGGAACTGTCAAAACTGACATGCCACATATTTTGTACTGGCGTACTTCGCCAACAATCACTACGTTGGGAGTCCAGCAAACCTCCTTATATATATTTTGTTGTAAATACAACTATTTAACAAACAACGAAATACCTGCTTAATCAATCATTATAATTCTAGTGTAATTTTAATATTCAAAATCACTATTTATTAGTCTATTAATTAGGATATATTTTCACAATCTTATTATTTTATTTTTAACGTCAACAGTTCATATGCTAACCTACCATTGTCTATTGTATTTATATTCCGTTAGATTTAAGTTAGGAATTACGTGTATTTTAAATATTGCGGTTATTTCTCACCTTATCGAAAAGGGCTTGCGGTAACTACACACACAACGTTGGGTCTCCACTAGCTTTCACGATCATCTCGGCCAAACTGCGTATCAGAGCAAGCTACTGTATAGATAGGTTATTAATTAATGTATTTGATATTATATTTACATTAATTATTTTACTGTAATACGGCGCGGAGGTTTTTTGCTTCGTTAGTTTCGTTTTTACCTTCGCAAAGCCTAGGAATCGGAAACTAACACCTAATGACGTCTGCAAAGGCAGCATTAGGGGTAATTAGTCAGTCTGCGCTTTTCAATAACAAAAATCTAAAATTAAAACTTAAATAAATAATTTTCTTTTAACCTTCAATCTTTTGTTTGATTTTCTTTCCCTGTAGTTTTAAGTTCCTTTAGGTAGGTATTTATATTTACAGAATTTTCAGGCTGAAGCTTGAGGTAAGAAAGCTTTAGTAGGCTTTTGTAAGCATTTAGAAGCTCTTCGAATAGTTCAGCTGGGGTAGACATTACAATCATATAAAAGTGTGTGTTGAGTACACACAGAGTATATCAGGATCGAGCATTCATTTACGCTAGGTATATAAACAAGAAACATATTTTTCTCACAACGGTATGCACTGCTTTTTACATTTCAAATAAGCATTTGACACATCAGTTTGCAATTTACTAGAACAAAGGTAATCCTTTACCTAAAGAAAAGGTTTTTATCTTTAACAGTCTACATATACTTAAACCTTTAAAAGCGGGCCTAGTCCGCCTAGTGGTTACGATTAGGTTTAATATTTATTTCAGTTAAAGAGTTTAATTGACAAATAGTTTAAACTAATAAGCGGTAAGCGTAATTTCCACTGAGTGTCATAATCCGTCAAAGATGTGCCACAACTGCCACAAGGGCATAGGCATATTAAACAAAACAAAAAATATATCATTGTAGTCGGGTATATAATGTTTCAAATTAAGCATGGCAATATTTTATTTTTCCCCCTTAGCTGATATGGAGTTCTGTTACATATCAAAATTTTAGCAAACAATGCCAAGTAGTTCAAGAGTAACAAAAAAAAACCATAAGCAGATTTAACAGAGAGTAACCATATGGTTACCTAATGATCATAGAGGGATTAAGTAACAGTTGCTTTTATCAAGCAGTTGTTATGGCTTGTGCCAATAGGCAATTGTTTGTCTTTATAAGACAAAAAATTCGTTTTAAATGACTTTATATATTGAAAATAGATGTCATATACTTAAGAAAAAGTGACCAAACCCTCCGGTGTCCGAGGCCAGATTTGAACTGGCGTCTTCAGCTTTCGCGGCTGACGTCCTGACCACTAGACCACCCGGTCACGGCGGAACTTGACAAATTTTCTCATGTATATGCAATCTCTGAATTTGAAACGGCTAGGCGCCGTTGACCATACTCTAAGGGCATGCGCAGTACGTGCTTGCACCTCCTATCCGAATCTCTTACGTGATTCTAGTATAGCGAGAGAGATGGTGCTGCCATCTATGAATCTTGAAGCAAATCAAATTATTTTGTTTAATATTTTTTGATTTGCAATTTTTAAGTAGGTACACTACTATATATAAACTGAAAATAGATGTCATATACTTAAGAAAAAGTGACCAAACCCTCCGGTGTCCGAGGCCAGATTTGAACTGGCGTCTTCAGCTTTCGCGGCTGACGTCCTGACCACTAGACCACCCGGTCACGGCGGAACTTGACAAATTTTCTCATGTATATGCAATCTCTGAATTTGAAACGGCTAGGCGCCGTTGACCATACTCTAAGGGCATGCGCAGTACGTGCTTGCACCTCCTATCCGAATCTCTTACGTGATTCTGGTATAGCGAGAGAGATGGTGCTGCCATCTATGAATCTTGAAGCAAATCAAATTATTTTGTTTAATATTTTTTGATTTGCAATTTTTAAGTAGTTACACTACTATATATAAACTGAAAATAGATGTCATATACTTAAGAAAAAGTGACCAAACCCTCCGGTGTCCGAGGCCAGATTTGAACTGGCGTCTTCAGCTTTCGCGGCTGACGTCCTGACCACTAGACCACCCGGTCACGGCGGAACTTGACAAATTTTCTAATGTATATGCAATCTCTGAATTTGAAACGCCGGCGCCTAGCCGTTTCAAATTCAACGGTCAACGGCGCCTAGCCGTTTCAAATTCAGAGATTGCATAAACATGAGAAAATTTGTCAAGTTCCGCCGTGACCGGGTGGTCTAGTGGTCAGGACGTCAGCCGCGAAAGCTGAAGACGCCAGTTCAAATCTGGCCTCGGACACCGAAGGGTTTGGTCACTTTTCTTAAGTATATGACATCTATTTTCAGTTTATATATAGTAGTGTAACTACTTAAAAAAAATTGCGAATCAAAAAATATTAAACAAAATAATTTGATTTGCTTCAAGATTCATAGATGGCAGCACCATCTCTCTCGCTATACCAGAATCACGTAAGAGATTCGGATAGGAGGTGCAAGCACGTACTGCGCATGCCCTTAGAGTATGGTCAACGGCGCCTAGCCGTTTCAAATTCAGAGATTGCATATACATGAGAAAATTTGTCAAGTTCCGCCGTGACCGGGTGGTCTAGTGGTCAGGACGTCAGCCGCGAAAGCTGAAGACGCCAGTTCAAATCTGGCCTCGGACACCGGAGGGTTTGGTCACTTTTTCTTAAGTATAATATCTATTTTCAGTTTATATATAGTAGTGTAACTACTTAAAAATTGCAAATCAAAAAAATATTAAACAAAATAATTTGATTTGCTTCAAGATTGACTTTATATATTGTCAAATTTGATCCAATGTAAAATTATATTAAGTAGCTATGACCCACAAATACAGTGGTGTGGGCTCCATTACATATCAGCATGGTAAGGGAACCGAATAGTTATGCAATATACTTGCTAATATATGCAGCGCAGAATACTTTTATATTAGATCCATTTAATTTAAGTATTGTTGTAGACTTTCTTAACACTGGAAGTTGTGTCTATATCGAGTCCGACACACCAAACATTAATCAGGCTTTCTACTGTTGTTGATAGGTACTGAAAATGATACAATTGTAATAACATAATATTAGAGTAGTAGATAATAAATGCATCATGTTCTGTTTATTTTAACACAATTGCTGGATGTTGCTTTGAGTACTATCCAAATACGTGAACCAAGTTCTAACGTAACTCTAACAGTGATGCATTTTTCTCTGTTAATTAGGCTAAAACATAATAATAGCCAGCAGTGCAACAATTGGTAAAATTTAACAACAGCTGGAATAAAACCGAATGAATGTAATAATTATACAGCCTGGATTTTAAGTATGCCTGGAAATTAAGTAGTTGCAATAAACTCAAGTTTTTAGCATCATATAGAGCCAAAAATAGAGAATACATGGACGCATACAGTCAAATTATTACATCAGTAGAGCCTAGGAAAGCAGAACCACGCATGTTCCACTGCAATGCCATCATTGTTAATTTTTTGCTTTGAGTAGAGCCTAGAATAGCAATACCACAGAAGCATACAGTCTGAGTCTGACTCATAATCGATGGCAGCAATTTTTTCACTGTTAAATTTTTGCTTCGAGTAAAGCCTAGGAAAGCAGAACCACGCATATTCTACTGCAATACCATCATTGTTAATTTTTTGCTTTGAGTAGAGCCTAGAATAGCAATACCACAGAAGCATACAGTCTGACTCATAATCCTGGTCAGTAATGTCTTCACTGTTAAATTTTTGCTTCGAGTAGAGCCTAGGATAGCAATACCATAGAAGCATACAGTCTGACTCATAATCCAAGGCAGCAACATCCTCACTGTTAAATTTTTGCTTCGAGTAGAGCCTAGGATAGCAATACCACAGAAGCATACAGTCTGACTCATAATCCAGGGCAGCAACATCCTCACTGTTAAATTTTTGCTTCGAGTAGAGCCTAGGATAGCAATACCACAGAAGCATACAGTCATAATCCAGGGCAGCACGGCATAGCATGTACTGCCTTTATTTAATTTTTTTGACTGGTTTATAAACACAGATATAGACAATAATGCCATCATTGTAGATTTGTTTCAAGGGATAGGCTTAGCATAAATAAAAGTGCCATAAACTTTGTTGTTATGTTGTGCTTAATACAGCAGGATGCAAAAAATTTTGCTAAGTGATTTGGTTAATATTGTGAGTACCGCCTTGTTCAAATAAAT
Source organism: Pammene aurita (assembly GCA_947086415.1). Classification (NCBI taxonomy): domain Eukaryota; kingdom Metazoa; phylum Arthropoda; class Insecta; order Lepidoptera; family Tortricidae; genus Pammene; species Pammene aurita. Next base: position 17,221,764 of record OX352308.1, read on the forward strand.
ATCCAGCGAGACCACAGCTGTCATAGGTTACATCAAGCATTGCTTTGATCAGTATACCATGGATGTAAAACTGAATTATGAATAATCAGCCTAGTAGGGTCTTGATATGCATCATGACGGTTCATGCTATAATGATTCCATGCATCTTCATCACAATGACAATTATATCTGTATTTCGTATCCCAAGTATGTACATTTTGTCAATATAAATCTCAAGACGCTTTTTCTTAAATATGTACATATTTCTTGTATTTTCATCAAGTGAGACTTAATGATTTACATCATTTTATTAAATAAATTTCTAATTTGGTTGCTCAGTTACATCATAGTATGCCATTGTACACTATGTATATGTGTTAAGAAAATTAAATAATGTAATTGTGTAATACTTGTTCATGAATATAACATATTCTTACTGATTTATTGGACATTGATTTGGTTATTATTATCATTTAAAGTTCCAATTCTATCAGTTTAGTACAATATGGGACTTCTTATGCGTATTCTACATGCATGCCATTATTATTTTATTTTGCATTACTTACAAGAGACTAATCTAGGACTATTTAAGGGTTTATTACTCATTGAGCCTTTTAATGTTTTATTTGTACTTTTATATTATGTGACGGATATATGTACTACACGAAGATGTTGATGTTAACTCTTATAGAAAGTCACTTTCGTTTACGGTTCAACCAACATAACCTTAAAGTATAATCGACAAGAGAAGGTTACCTCTTTGACGTAATTTGTTTTACATAGTCCACCGTCTTGACATCATTCAAACCTTTAATAGTACATTCACAGTCGAAATTGCAGCTACTTTTGCTTATTTCGGCGTTTTCTTTCGTCGGCGTCGGCGTCCTTTGTCGGCATCTCCAATGTTTTCGTAATGCATTTTTCTTGCAATAAGTTAATTAGGAACCTGAAATACACTTTCCACCACTTCATATGCTATATTTAAGCAGCAATGCATTTTGATTTTCAACTTTCAATCGGAAATTCATTTAAAATATGAATAAAAGAAAGAACTATAGCGCGTGACGTTAGGGCGATAGCACGAAGATGAGAGTTTGGCGCGTAGGAGTTGACAGTGACGTGTGTCACTTGACGTATTGGAGTTGTATTTCTAAGTGTTCTTTTTTTAGGAGTCTTTTCAGCTCTAAACATATCGTGACAAAAAGGGCGTAAGCGACGAGCTACTACAAGTTATTATAATATGAAGGAATCACAAAGCGAAGTATAATAAAAATGTATTTGAAAATGGTAATACAAACTCGGCTACCGGCGTTTATGTATTGATCTTGAACAGACTCGTCGTGCCAATGTTACGAATGCTTCAATTCAATTTTACAACTACCCTCATTTAAATATTGAGCTGCTACCTACTTTTAAATATTGAGCTCGAACAGGCTTGTCATATCAATGTCAATAAACAAAATGGCCGACATGGCCGGCTTTTAATTAAGGTTATTTGTTCTTTGAAATCAAGGGTTTTGTGACTTTTTAATACTTATTCTGTTAACCAGGGCTGTGACCATTCAAAATAATCCGAAATCATCTAAATCGGTTTAGCCGTTCTCGAGTTATAAACGGTCTTACTAACACCACTTTCTTTTATATATTTAGATATTGTTGGATAGGTATTTAAAAATGAATAGGGGTTTACTAAAAGAATTTTTTGATAATGTAAATATTTTCGGAAATATTCGCTCCAGAAGTAAAAAAATATGTGTCCCCCCCCCCCCTCTAACTTTTGAACCATAAGTTTTAAAAATATGAAAAACCATAAGTTTTAAATTTATAAAAAACTTTGTAGGAAAATTATTTTGAACTTGATAGGTTGAAGAGTTTTTGAAAAAAAAATACAAATTATTTTCAGAACTAAGTTTGTAATTTAACCGTATAAGCAGGTGTTTATTGTAGGGTCAGGGAGGGAACAGTCGCTAGGATTTTTTCAACAGGCTGTTGCATGAAAAACATAAATCCCTGAACCAATTGTTGCAAGCACAAAGCACCGTGCATTATTACACTTTCATATGTAGCAAATATATTTGCTGTTACTTTCACCAAAAAAGATATATCCATTCTTTTTTAGAAATTGGGAATCGAGCCGCTGTGTACCGGTTGCTGTACACAGTGACTAGGACCCGCTAGTACACAGTGGTTCTAACAGTACACAGTGGCTCGAGTCACTGTATACTACGCCCTGTAAACAGTAGTTCTAACAGTACACAATTGTACGTACGACGAGGTACGTAGGAATCGAAACTTAATTATATAACAAATAACATTTTTGTTGAATAAAACGGTAATTAGAATAGGTAAGCACAATCCCCGGAATAATCGTTCCTGATTTCATTCTTGATTTAAAATAGGTACCTAAATGTCACATGATTTATTCACTTTCATTTTATTTAAAAAAAAGAGTGCATGAATTACTTTTAATAATCACAGAATTTTTATCTTATTCATATTCAAGTAAATTTTAGTCCAACTCTGTAAGGTGCACAGTGGTTCGCGAGCCACCGTGTACTTTTCCAAAACGAACGTCTGTTGACCTTGGCGTCAATTTGTATTTTAGTTCAAATTAAAAACACAAACAAACACCTAGGGCCTTGAATTATCAGCCAATACTAAGTAGATTAGACACACTCTTCGATAATAACATAAGTAATTGAAAATCTCGTACGAGTTAAGAAAAAAGAGGAGTGAAACTGATCTGGAAATGTAATTTTGATAGCATTAAACACAAAAACGCACCATAACACATTCGCATGGTGCCGGAGCGCCTCACTAACTAGTTCGTACGTGGTCGGGTACGGAACGGTTCCGATTGATGTAGAGGACAGACATAAAGCTCTTTCTGTTTCTCGCACAGCACATTCGAGTCACTGTTCCCACCGAGCGACTGTTCCCTCCCTGACCCTACCTGTAATTTCTACAAAATCACAATGAAATGACGTGCTTTCAAATAAAGTAAAAACGGTGAAAATCGGTTCACATAATAAAGAATTATCCCATAGAAATCATCTTCCATACTTTAAGCTCGCGCGCAATAGTTTACTTAATTTGCCGATAGATGTCGCTGTACGTGGAACGCTCATATCATATCCTACATGGCGGTGTTATTTTAACTCTTAAGTAGGGACACTTACTGTGACGGACGGAAAACTACGGATCCCTACACTGAGCGTGGCCCGACACGCTCTTGGCCGGTTTTTTTTTATTTAAATTCAAAATTTGTTTCTAACTGTTGATGATGGATTATTATAATTTGGAAATTTATGTAGAAGACACAGTTCAGGTAAGAAAGTATATCAAACTTGTATGTAATTCATTTTCAAATAGTCAGATTTGGACTCATCTTTTTTCTTTGGTATTTTTCTTAAACTATAACCTATTGTTGGTTAATCTAACTTAGTTTGATATGTTTTCTTATAGAACAACGCACTTATATGTATTGTTTAGTTTTGATGTACTGTTGTTTTGAAAAAATAAGTCCCGCCGAGTTTCTTGCCGGACATAATTCTTCTCGGGTCAGAGATGTAGGGTTAGAACAGGTATAGTTTGATTTTTTTTTCTCTCTTTTACTTTGACGTGTAAAAGTGCCCTTGTGGCCTACTTACTGAATAAATGTTTGAGTTTGAGTTTGAACCCTATTTGGAATAGTGCTTGCAATATTGATTTGGGAACCCGTTTTGATGCATCGGAGTACCCATTTATGTCGACGGAATGACGATGAGTGACGCAAATTGATGATTTACGTCACTGAATATGTGCCACATCGCAAACTGTGACGTAGTACCCACGCTGCGATTTGCAATGTCGCGCTTGTCAAGTGTTCAAATGATACGGCAATGATATTGCGATTCGTGGGTCGTTCATTGAAGTGATATAATTCTATATACATACTAGCCATAGACCGGACATGGTAATAATAATACCAAGATTGAACGGGATGGTCTAGGTATGACAGAGAAGGCGCTATTATCGTTGGTCCTTGTCATAGTATCACATTTTGATTATTGCTTACTTCCAAAAGGCCCTAAGTATAATATAAACATTTGTTACCCTCCACCGCTTTTTGAAGGGGAACAAAGAAACCGAGTAAATTATTCGGCCATCTTGAAACGTGTTTTAAAATTAGTCGCCTTGCGTGTGTTCTGTCCTTCTTGGGTGTACGAGTACGCGTGTTTCAGCTCTAGAGATAGATACTTGCTTTTTTTTATACCACGCCAAACGACAAACACATCTGCACCGAAGATGACATAGCACAGCACCCAACGGCAACCTGTATATAACAACTGATGCTACTGAAGGACAACCTATCCAAATGTCACCAACAAATAATCAAGACGGAAGATACAGTCACACAGAAAATCACAACCGACCATTGGCTTCTTTACACCAGACAAAGAACAGTGGTAACTGAAACTTGCGGAGACGAAGTTTCTAAACAGAACCTACAAGGAACCTACATACTAACTCCAGCTAAGTACCGCGAGACACAAATAGAAGACATCATTATCAAAGCAGCCACCAACACTACAACAACCAGCTGTAGCCTACCCCCTGTTGCATTACCAGAACTACAACTAGAGATCCGGAAGAACGAGAACGAGATAGATTTGCGAGGCGTGGACTTCAGCGACGTAAAGGACATTCTCAATAGTGTTAAGTACAATAGCGAAAGTGATAACAGTGACGTCTATATTATCAGCAATAGAATCAGTGTGTGGACCATCGTTTTATATACCATTTTGTTTATAATAATAATCATATACATAACACGTAAACTGTATTCTGTATATTTCAGACGAAATTCTCTGAAACCGGCTTCACCACCTTCAGGAGGGAGGAGTTAATATATGCTTCTTCAGCAATAAGTAAAGTACCATTCAGCACCTCGTGTCATTTCCCAATCTAGGGCAAGACGTCAATGCTGAAGTTGCTGAATTGCATATATTTCATTATAAATACTAGCTATTAAGTAATCTTAAGTTAGAATAATCTTGATTGTAAGACTAGGTGGTTACTCTGTTCGATTAAATAAATATTTTTTTTTAATCAAAGTCCTTCTCAGTATCTTAATTCGCGCGGTACGGTGCTGTCATTTAAATATGTAGTATCTACTAACTACAATGTATTTAGAAGGTTCAATTGTCTTTATTCTAATACATGATGTTTTTTCAATAACTAATAGCCAAATTTGGATATGTCGTTCCTGAGTTGCTACTCAGGACACTTTTTTTTGAAGTACCACTTTTTTCGCCTACAAAAGTAAAATTTATGGAGAATTGGAGAGCCCGCTTATAGTGAAAGTGACGAAGTCTTTTTTAGATATTAGGATTTAAAAATGGGCTTTAAATTAAAAGATAATGGGAAGGTGACTTATCTTATTTCATCAAATTTTTTTTAGGACTTACTGCATCACATATGGCTAGTTATTTGAAGACGCACCGAATCCGGGCGTTTGATGTTAATAGTGATAAAGTGACATCTATTGTACGGTCGATACGTGAACGAAGTTCACCTTTAATCCCTTCGAGACTTCGCGAGCGTTGTCACACGTGGATCTTTAGGTAAACCTGTGTACAACAATATTGAAACCATATATTAAAATACTTAAATCTATTTTTATTCATCAAAGCCGATCATAACATCAAATGTTCCATCGGCTTACAACAACTAATTCGTTTTATGATGTTTTAACAAGCCACCCCTGAAATTTGTTACACGTAGCTATAGTAGGTAGGTATTGTTACACGTCCTAAAGTAGCAGAAGTAACACAGAGCACTGGCTTGCAACGAAGTTAGGGAGCTAGAATTAAAAAATGGTAAACTAACAAATCCCGGGGGTGGCCCATTAAAAAAAATTAAAAGTAATTTTTTGGACCACCCTAACGCCGATTAATAAAAACCGTTTTTATCGTTAATACTAAAAAAACTGACTTTCTTACAATTTAGTACCAGCAAATCAGCTGGGAGATCCGACCACGTCGGTGCAATAAATCTATGTAAAAATCGTCGGCATAGAATTTGTTCCACCCACGCAAGCTTAATTCGTCATTAAACTGGGAAAGGTCTTTCTGGCCATTAGTAATGCAAACTTGGTACAGAAGGTATCAAGTTATAAAAGGTCTGTTCTTGATAAATTAGGTAATAAATAATGTAGGTACAACATTTGTGCATCACATGAATTGACATCTATCAACTTTTTGAACATACATCGAATAGGGCTATACATACAAGGAATATTTTCACCTCAGCAGCTCGAATAAGGCTTCTCTGCTGCCTAAAAAACAGTGATCAAAATTATATTTTGCTGCAAACATGAGTAAAATTACCTGAAAACTAGAATGTCGATTCTACGCGTGGAGTATATAAGTAATACAAGTCCGAAATACTTGGAGTGTATTTGCGGTATCTTTTACACGTCGTTAGTAAATAGAGTCAGAAATATTTTTAACGTCATTTATTCGTATATTGAACTTTCAACAACACACACAAACAGTCTTATAACCGGGAACCACTTATTTCGTTCTTTCGTCTATTTGCATCACTCTCTTTCGAATATCCAAGAGCGATAGGAAGCGAGCGATTACCGACGTTCGCGGTAGGTCGGCACTGTCAGAACGAAACGTTTCGGAACATGTACGAGTATTATTTTTTATTTTTTTACCATACAAATATTAAAAAACCGGTCAAGTGCGTGTCGGACCACGCATAGGAGGGTTCCGTACCTTCAATGGAATAAGAACCAAACTAATACCAAAAGGACGTATCTGATGCCTATGGCAGAAGTTTTTTGGAGATAACTCAAAAATGGCTGAACCGATAATGTTCAAAATTTTCGTAGAAAGTATATGATAAGGCGCATCTCCTCAAATTTTTTCATATTTTTTGGACTTACGGTACACACAATTTTTCTGACTTTCGAAGCGATTATTTCAGAAAATATTCACTTAATCACAAAATGGGCAAAGAAACTTCAATGTTATTTTTAAAGACCTATCGATTGATGTGTCACATGTTGATATTTGGTAAAAAAATTTAACTACATAACTAAGTAGCGGCATACAAAACACACCTTATGTGTAAATTTTATTCAGATACCTCGTATAGTTTCCGAGTAAAATGGCTGTGACATACGGACGGACAGACAGACAGACAGACATGACGAATCCATAAGGGTTCCGTTTTTTGCCATTTGGCTACGGAACCCTAACAACCGGTTATACTTAAATGATGTCATATACGAAGGCCTACGGTGCCCATGGCCGCTAATGCAGAAGACGCTGCTTCGTTCCCAGCCCTGGAAATAGTTTGACCTTGGTTTTTTCCTTTGTATATGATAGGTATGTATCAAGTTTATAATTTATATAGTAGTGTGTCTACTAAAACCAAACAAATTAAAAGTTTTGATTTGTTCTCTTGTTCCAATTAAGTAAGTTGTCAAATGTCAAAATGACGTTAGATATACAAAAGCCATTTCCTTATTCATTTGCATATTTTTAGTTATTAACCTATTATTGGCTTAATTGAACTCAAATGAAAGAATTAATATTACATTTATGAAAATACGGCTGATTGAAGTGACAAAGAAAGATTAGGCACCTTCCAGGTTGTATTTTTTCTTTAACATGTTCTCATCTCATTATGAGAACAAATTTCTTTACATCTTGTGCTTTTGCTTTTGATTCTCTTTTTACGCTCAAAATTCTAAATTAGAATCTTTCGCCTATTTAGGGCACTCAGGACTCAAAATAAGCACTCGAAGTAAAGACATAACATGTATAATGCACAACATATATATATGTAATGCACAAAATAACTATTGTCTATAAAAAAATCGACGACAGCCATAATTGCGAACCTTTTGTGGAATCAATACTTAGTACATATTCTTATCTAAATGTTCTTACCTAAGAAACCTGTGCTGAAAACTATTTCACAACACTGCAGTGTTGCCAAACCGAAATCAGAAATTGATCCCTAAAGATTGTACGTGCCTAAATAAATACGTTCACTGGTTACAAACGGCAAAAGTTATGAAGAGAAATGTGTTGACATCAAAACCTGACTCGTACTCAAAGATTGGAAAATCAAAGGCATTTAATGGACGGGCCGCAACTTCAAACTCCATTATAAACTCTGAAATTTTGCGGTTCGAATTTTCCACTGAATTACAGGAAAATATACAAAAAGGCTCATAAACTTCGAATTTGTTTGTGTATGATTTGAACAAAAAATTAAACGTTGAGATGTAATTCTTGTTTTTGTAAGCGAGAACAAAGGACTTCAAAAAATATTTTTTTGTTATTCAATTATATGATGTAATTTGTAAAGAGAGCTTTTTTCTTTATTGGACTTAATTATAATTTTTTTGTGTTTAAATTGTACTAGCTAAGTGGAACAAGACATTTCAGTATAAATTAAATGGATTTAAAGAAATACTTTTTAGCACGTTTCAAAAAATAATGTTCATACACATACTCATTGTACCGTGTTTTAGCAATCATAATAATATATAACAGGGGAAAAAGTCCCTCTTTGTCGATATGCAGTTATTAGTACCTACTTCCTAAAACTACACAAAATATGTTAGCTATCTATTGGTGAAATAATGAAGTGTAAACCAACAAAGTGGACACTTTTACTAAACTCATCCACATATTTTTATCATACAAAAAATGCCTACATCTGAAATCAGATTCTCTGAGTTAGGTAAAACGCTAAATTTTATCCTTAAATATTATCCTTGTAGTCGAGACCTGGCGACGTATTAAAAAAAAATATATATACAAGAGAGCAAGGAAAGATTTCCCTCGTGTGATAAAGCGGCAACTGCTGTTACATGTTCCAAATCAAGTGGGTAGATAAGTTAAGTAATGAACAAGAACAACTAGAACAAGGCCGGGCTCTGAACTACATAGTATGTTGAACACAAACGAAGTTTCCGCTACATACGAGGACAACGTTAACATGGGCTACGAGCGTAGCGCGTAGCGACGTGTGGTACGGAAAACGATAAAGTCAAAAGTTCAAACATTACGGCATTACGCGACTTTCAAACAATTTGAAGTAAGCCCATCAAACAACGCAACGCGCATGTGACACCTCTGGAGTTGCAGGCGTCCATAGGCTACGGTAGCTGCTTACCATCAGGCGGACCGTATGCTTGTTTGCCAGCGTCGTGGTATAAAAAAAAACATGACCGTAGAAGTGCACAGCTTTGCCCGCTTTTTGCGATTTTATACCTACTTTTTTCCAGCTTAATGGTCCATATTGTATTATTTGTCTCTGCCACTCACACATACATTTATTTATGTAGTTGAGCAAACTAAAGTAAAAGCATTTAAAGTAGTCAAGAATAAGGGTCTTAAACAGGCGGGCTAAATAAATCAAAATTTACAACATTGCCCACTTTTGCGTACATTAATTTAGTATGAACTTTATGGTCTTAACTATTATATACTAATCAAGAATAAGCATATTTTAAGTTCTTTAATTGTGATATTTCACCTCCAAACTTATTTGGGAAAAAAAATTGAGAATATAATATATATAATAATAATAATTCAAAATCCTAAATGAGGTAGGATTGTCAATTACTTATTGCTTTTACCCGACTACGCCAAAACGATGTGTAGTATGAGTTTAATTTAGTGGTGTTTAATTGTGTATAGATGAAGGTAAAGGATATATTGCTAAATAAAACGGTTATCAATGCACAGATAGGGTTGTTAATACCTTGTATCATACAGTTATTAGATACAATAGAGTCATTAATGAAATGGAGATACCTGTATGAATAATTAACTAAGAAACAATATCCTTAAATAAAAACATTTTTAGGCGAAATCGAAGTAAAATAATTACCGGTATTATTGTAAGTATTTCTTAGATTGCAGTTATCTCAGGGATACTTAGTCATCAATATTGGCCTCAAAACACTGTAAGTAAACTTAACGTTATTTTTTGCATAAAAACCCTCTGCCAATCGGCATCAGACTTCAAGGCTCCCCTTAACAAGTTTGGCCATTCCACCCGCATTTCACAATGTACAATAACGTTTTATGGGAAATGCCTCCCCTCAAGTGAAATATAACATACAATTGACAACCCTAAACGTAGAATTGTGCTGGGCAAAGTCATGAAAAGAGATATTCAAATACGTATATGACATTGCCCACTACCATAATCACGAAAATAATAAAGTTTGATGTTAATTCGTCTACTTCGTTTCTGAGCTGCATTACAAACAATGTCCTTAATATTTACAGTTAAAATTACAAAGATCTAAGGACTTTCCTAAGCCGATATGCCACCGAAGTTTTTTAGGTCCTTTTGGCCCACTAAAAACACATCCGCAGTCACAGCTGGCTCACATGTGACTGAAGTTACATACGCGACAATCAATTTCCCAGTGTTGCCAACAATATCATTAGGTACTACACGTAGGTAAACACAGGTTAATGGGAACTTTCCCATTAACCTACACTTTCACATACACTTGTATGTGTTACTAGTTTTGTGATATTTTTCTTTTACTAAAGTGTGACGGATTGGGCAAAGTTATGTTGAAAAGGCAAAGTTCTAAGGTTTCACGGTATGTTTCATGTCAAATCAAGTATTTACTAATGTATGGGTACATTCAAGTTAAGACTACATGATACATTGATTATTGGTGTACAGCTTTTATAGGCCGAGTGAGTGAAACGAGGAAAGCGTCTTCAGCTAAGGCAAAAACTCTGTCCTCTATCTAAGAATTGAAGTTTAAAGTACAAATAACTGCCATTGAAGAACGCAATTAGCCCTAATCTCCATGGTTCCAGACAAAGTACTAATTTTAAATTACTTTTCCCGCCACGTCTTTCAGGGAGAATGTCAATTAATACTGGGCAAAAGCTGGCCCTCGCTAATTGAAATGTAAGCTTGCGGATAAGCCAGATTTTTCAATGAACGTAGTTAGCTTAACAGTTTTCTCAAAAAACATGGTTAAACATTAGTTTACTTGTTGGGGTTTAACTATTGCAACAAAAAGATATCTTCCCAAATTTATTCGTCGAGCAAGTAAAATTCGCTTCTCTTAATATTTGTAATAATTGCGCGTTACGTAACTAGGTACATGAAATTTATGTGATAGTCTAAAACAAAAGGTACCATTTGGCGGCGGGTGGTTTACGTGGTTCAACACTTCAAGCAGCGGGTTACGCTTTTATTGCTCTAACAAAAATACTGGTGATCCGTTTAAAGGCATAATTGGTATCGTTTTGCGAGTAAGATAAAGTAGGAGAAAAAAATTTTGGACGCGAAAACAAGTTTTTGTATGGGAGACGTCGTTTCAGTGGCCAACCTCTCCATACAAACTAATATTAATTCGCGAGATTTTATTTGGCTAAGTTTTTAATAATTAGAATACGATACCAATTGTGCCCTTAAAAGGATCACTAGTAGTCCAGTCATTATATCCAAAAAACCGACCCTACCCGTGAATAATCAGTTTTTAGATTGTTTTTTCGTAGGTCCCTCGAGGGAGTCATTGGGAGTGTAAATTCAAAAAGTAGACTGAATCAGGCTCCTGTGTATATTCTAAAAACGGTTTTTCTTAAATAACTCGGCCATTTTTTATTTTGCAGTAAAACCGTGAAGACAAAAATTGTAGAAAATTTGATTCTCTACAAGTTTAGTCCTTACAATTTTTCTTCTAGGATCGATATTTTGGAAATTAAACCTGAAAAACGCGACAAATTCAAAATATTATCATTATCTCCTATGTTCCACGTTTTACGGCATGAATGAAGAGAAACAAGTCTCACTACCTGAAATATTCTTTTTCTTCTTGAATTTCCAAAATATCGATCCTAGAAGAAAAATTGTAAGAACCAAACTTGTAGAGAATCAAATTTTCTACAATTTTTGTCCGTACGGTTTTACTGTAAAATCAAAAATGGCCGAGTTATTCAAGAAAAACCGTCTTTCGAATATAGACAGGAGCCTGATTCAGTCTACTTTTTGAATTTACACTCCCAGAGGGACCTACGAAAAACAAATCCAAGAACTGATTATTCACGGGTCAAAATCTATAATGGCTGAACTATAGCATTTTTTATACCTATAGAAGATAAACTACGATTTACGATATTACTATATTTAAACGTGTTTACCTAGTTACATCCTTTGTTTTTGTTTGACAGCTGTCTTAGCACGCACACATGCGTCTTGGTGGTGCTTATAAATACTTTCACAAATACATTTAAGCGTTTTGAATTTGGAGGGGCGGGACATGTTATCTTAGTTTATCTCTACATGGTAAGTGCATTTCGCCACATTCTACAGTCACTGGCAATAGTATCTTCCTAAACGAAGGCCGCAAAAATATGTGACATGCTCTTATGGCCCTACAAATAAGAGCCTGTCACATATTTTTGCGGCTTTCATCTAGGAAGATACTATTGCCGGTGACTGTATCTACTTTGAAATAAATAATAAAACGTTTAAACGAATCTGAGAAACTATGCAATTGACATGGAGACCTAACTGAAATATTATTCAAGTTCGTTTTTCTATCCATTCTATCAATTTTTAGTTTTCTAGTGAAATGGACGTTTCGTATTTGTGTAAATATTATTATAATAAAATGGATACTTATTTCGATCGTTTGAGCTGTCATTTGCAATATTAGTCTCATAGGGATGAGATAAAGAATGTTGTATATGAAGACAGTACTTGCCTGATTGTATTTTTTTTTTTACTTTCTTAGTTATGAAATTGTTAACCACAGATACATACTTATGCTATTTTTAATACATTTGTGTTGCATAATTATATAATTTAAGTAATGGAAATCTTATTTGATCAAGTTGATTTTTCGTCGGTCGGGTGGTGATACATAGGGTGCTGTAACACAGGGTGGTCTCATGACACGGGCAGAGGCCACGTCTGCTTAGTATACGCCGTACATTTGATTAAATGAAGGAAACAGCCTCTGCGTATTGGTTTCGGCTCCGTATATGCCTCCCAAATGTCCAGAACATCATTGTTCCGTGTACGAGACCCCAATTATACTATAATAAATAAATATTATCGGACAATCTTACATAGATCAACCTAGTCCCACAGTAAGCCCTATAAGGCTCGTGGTTAGGGTACTAGGCGACGATATATATAATAAATAGATATAGATAAATACTTAAATACATAGAAAGCATCCATAACTCAGGGACAAATATCCGTGATAAACACAAAAATAAATGACCAGGATTCGAATCCGGGACCTGCTTCATAGGCTAAAAAAAAATTAATTCTGTTTATCTTGAAGCAAATCAAATTATTTTGTTCAATTTTTTTTTATTTGCAGTTTTTAAGTAGTTACACTACTATATATAAACTGAAAATAGATGTCATATACTTCAGAAAAAGTGACCAAACCCTCCGGTGTTCTGGCCTCGGACATCGGAGGGTTTGGTCACTTTTTCTAAAGTATATGACATCTATTTTCAGTTTAATTCTGTTTATTTCAATTTCTTATCCAAGTTACAATTATTTCAAAACTTAGTTAAAATCTTTAACATTTAAGATTATTATTGCTAAGTTAATATTGAGATCAGTCTCTAGTTAACTTATATTATAGTACGTTTATAATTTGCATATAGGTACATATAATTAAATATCTATATTTAATGTTTTGATGCTTGGTAACTTAACATTATTACATTTTGCTATTGAGTTCCTTCCTTATTATATACTTTATTTTATTAGGCTTACTTTCTATGTTTTGTAATATTTGTTTAGTAAAGCAGTTTAGACTACTACGTAAGTATGAACTCCAGACTCTGTTTCCATATTCGTTATTATTTTTTGGGATTTTAAAGTGAGGCTCGTTTGGCAAGCGCCTGAGGTTGGACGGTCTATTGTGTCTAGCCAGCTTTCCTATTAACTCCTTATATTCTATAATCACAGCCAGTTTTACTTTGTTAAATACATTAAGTACTCTGCAATACTGAAATAGGTGTTCATAGTTATGCCTATATTTTTGTTTTATCTTTAATGGAACTATGGTCTTTAGTATTCTTATTTGTATGTTGTAGATTATCTTTAAGTCTGTGTTGTATGTTCGCCCATAGCTAGATATCCCGTAATTGATTACGGAATCTGCTATTACTACCGACTAGGCTAGGAGGCCGTTAAACTAACATGAACTCAGTGTGTTTAATAATTCTGTTCCCCTCTAGACAGGGCAAGTACTTGCCCGTTTACTAGCACGTTGTGAACGCGCCTCCATCATGGGTCGGGACAGGTAGTCATTTGTATGGAATTAGCCCAGGACATGACGAACGGAATCGCTGCGAAGCGATTTTGTATTGCTACAGTGAACCGTGAATGTAAACCGTGAATGTGTCTACAATTTTCCTTATACAGCTTTCTGTGTATTTTGACGAGACGATAACGTGTTTGCGAGTATATGGGAGTTAGTGCGCAACGAATGTCTGAGGTTCAGCGAGAAGATGGATATTTGGCCCTCCACTGTGCCTTTTTGACCTATTGTGTCATGTTACTATGTGTTTTTGTTTTTAGGTCTTATGATTTGCAAAAATTTGAATTAATTTGTACCCGGGTATGTCCTTAAAGTACGTCCGGACACAGGAATAAGAAAAATCTTACAATATAAAGTCATTACCTAAAAACAATATTGAGTTCTACGTAAAAACCATAAAATATGTAAACATATTGGGTTATTTCGGGGATTTTTGCGAAAACCGGTTACAAGCCCTGGTGGTAGGGCACGTGTCATCTAGCTCAAATGTGGAACAGAGCCCGACTGCGGAAGTACCTCCACCTTACAGAAAACCACAGCCAAATAGCATTAGACCCTACTCATAGTGTTGTGTTCCTGCTGGTGAGCAAGGTTGCCAAAGAGCTCAATGAGGACCCAGTGTGTTGACGATGAGGGACCCTGTTGTTCCTTTAGCCGTCAACACACTGAATCTTCCCTGTAAAGGGTCGGCAACGCGCATGTGACACCTCTGGAGTTGCAGGCGTCCATAAGCTACGGTAGCTGCTTACCATCAGGCGGGCCGTATGCCTGTTTGCTACCGTTGTAGTATAAAAAAATGGATACAAAATGTAAATTTATCTTTGTATTTCCCTAAGCCTGCTAAAATAAATAGTAAACATAAACGAACACATCCGTTATTTTTTTAGTTCTAAAAAACGAGGAAGCAAAGAGAATTTTAACTGTTTATATTGAGGTATGCTATTATTTTCTAGACTGGTCATAAATAAAGTTAAAAAAGAATCGTTTTTTTTGCCATAATCAACCTTAAATGCTTAACATTATGTTGCTTGAGACCAAGGGGTCTCCCCAATGTAACGGATTTATAAAATTGTAAAAAAGTTCAAAATCTTTAATATTTTGTGTTAATTTATGCTTATTTTGTAGTATGTAAATCCCTATATTGTAATTAAGCACTTTTTTTAAATAAATGAAAGATGCTTTCATATTATTCCTTATTCCAAGAACGATTAAATTTACGTATATTACATAAGTAATGAAAAATGCACTAAAAAATAAAATGTTAATTGATAGCATTATTATTTATTACGTGAACCCATCCACATCAAACTTAGGCGTATTTATTATACGTTAACTTGACATTTCAGTTATTTCATTTGAGTATCTCCTGTCCAATTAAACTTCATTGTCAAATTGATTTTGACCACTCACAACACGGTAACTTTTCTTATTGGTGAAACGGCATGAAACCTTTGCGGAATTAAGGTTAACACAAAAAAATATGCTTAAAGAATGAGTACTTGATTGGCTAATAAGACATAAGACATTTTAGTTTTGTAAACGTGAAAATGGGTCTTGTTTTCACATGAACTTTCCTTCCCTTTACTCGTCTTGATATTATATGTCGATGACCTATGCTCTATTTACTTCAATATTCATTGTCTTCCAGATATTTGACATCAAAGTCAATCAATTTTAGGCCAAAATAGTTTCCTGGTCGTAAATTTTGTGTTAATTAGTTTAAAATTAAAATCTCTCATCAGTTTTTAGAGACGTCAAAGATGGACCGTAATATGTAGATTTCGTATATGTAAGATTCTTTACAGCATTCGAATATCGATAAAAGTGTATTTTAAAAAGTCATAAAAAATAAGGGCTCATTTATTTCAAATTCCGGCTCCACAGAACGGAGATAAAAGATTCCAGAATCGATAGCCGTTTGACTTATAATTCTATCTGTGGTGCAAATGTTGGAATATCGACTCAAAGCTGGTCAAAATTCGATAATAAAAAACGTGTGCAGCCCCTTAAAGGTTGTCTTAGTCTTTGTCCTCGCCTTGTCCCATTTTATTTAGGGTCGGCTCTCCTAATCAATCTTCGCCAGGACATTCTATCCTGCGTTGTCATTGGATCTAATAGGACTGAGTTTAGATCTTCGCTTATTTTAGATGTCCACGTGTCTCGGGACTACCTCGTCCTCTCGGTCCGGTTTCAATTTAAGCACTGTTTTCATCATATGGCCTTTCGGGCATCTCATTACATGGCCGTACCAGCTCTGTCTAGACCCACATATTTTCTCTGGAACTGGTCTTACTCTGAAGGTATCGCGTACGGACTCATTTCTTACTTTGTCGAGCAGGGACTTCTGACCACCGCAGCATTTTCATTTCTGCTATGTACAGTTGATCTTCCTACAGCGTTAGAAACTTGTACTAAAAGATTTTTTTACAAAAGCCTATTATATACCATTGTCTACGTTCCTTATAAGTGACATATATTCTTATGTTGGTAACCAAGTTATATTATTATTCAGCTTACTATCAAGATGGAATAGTTTGAATATTAGGTAAAACTGAGAATGCTAAACCGCCAGACATAATTATCACGTAGGCAAATATCTGTCCTTAAACCAAAAGCTCGTGTTCACCTCATTACATAACAGTGAAACTTCATAACCTACTCTTCCCTATTTCTATTTGATGTTATGTAAGTCGTTTCATTAATTGCTTCGAAATAACATACTATTTTGGTGTTACTTATGCCTATTTAAGGACAGTCTAACATGCTTCTAGACACGAGTATTTAGCTACTATTAGTTAAATAAGCCGAACCGTGTCGGAGCTTAGGTTAAGATTACCAGTCGTTTGGAACACTACACGGTCTAATAAATAGCACTCCAGCCGTAATTACTAATCCTGCAAGTTACTAGGGATTGAAGTAGGGATGGGAAAAAATAATCGATTGTAGAATAAATATAATATTATTTTTAGGTAGTAAATCAAGTAATATCAATCGATAACGTTTAAAAAAATAGATACAAAAATTTAATTTCAAAAATGTCCCTTAAGGTTAACTTTTACGATTTAAAATAAGGCGGTGAAGTGCCTAGTTTATGGTCAAAGCAAAAATTAAAAAGTTACAGAAATTGCAAGCTCGATTGCGCAACAAAAATGTTGCATACAAATTCATTTTTGTCGAGGTACAAAACTTCAACAGTCATACAAAAATAAAGGCAAAGGTCCTAAACAGCCGAAACACAACATCGGTTTTTATTATCTGTAATGTTGGTACCGCGACTTTTAACTTATCTCAAATAGCTTGCGGTAATTTCAGAAGAAAAATACACTTCCAACTTTTCAATTATAAAGATATAATGGCGGCAAAGCTGGGCGTGTGTACCACGAACATAGAAAATTGTAGTTTCGACTATATAAGAATAACATTTATTTGTGACGCTTAATACATGAACATTGAGAGACAACAACAATGGAAACAAACAATGAACGTATTGAACGTGCATCACACATAATGACAAGCGATGAAGATGGAGATATATGATTCGAATCGAAATTCGATGTTCGTGTAGCGGTCAACCTGTTGACGTAGTGGTTATCTCGAGATACATTATTTAGGTCAATATTGTTTGTTGTCCACCAAAGTGCTGGTATTTGGCTGTTATGTGTCATTTTTGAAAAAAGCACTATATTGGACTCGGCGCGAACGGCCATTGCTGGCTTCATATTAAATTAAACGGACTCCTAAAGTCGTCCGTTTAAACATAATACTCAGCCCGCAATGTGCTACTTCGCCTCCTCGACAATAATGTACTATTATTACTGCTGACTAAATAGTAGGATCGAGACATAGAGACCTTTTTAAGTCGATTATTTACAGCCAAATGGATTATTTAACTGAAATTGGTTGCTTCTTTTGGCCATTTCAATTGCAAAAACAAAAAAAATGTATTTTGTCATTCGATTATCAGTTAATTAAGTATCAATTTTGTTATAGAAATACCATCGTTAGATTGAAGTTACTGGGATTTAAATGTCGTTTTTAAATAAACACTAAAAAACCGACACTGGTTTACGAACACTTCAAAACTCAAACTTGCATATCAGTGACCCCAAAGAAAATTAGTATGTAAGTATTTGTATTATCACTTAGATAACCTTTTAAATAAAACATGAAACAAGAAATATAATTCCCAAATCGATGTGTAATATGTCCAGCTGTTATTTGGCGGTAGAATTTCAAATTGGGGTCGGATCTCGGACGTCCGTGGTAAGTAGGTACATACGGAAACAAACTTATCAGTGTCGATTAAAAACCCTAAAGTCAACTGAATAAGGTTTATTGCTACTTGATTTTGAACAAAAAGAAATAGAAAATACGAAAACATCGCCAAAGGATTTGTTTTCACGTTGCTATCCAATTGAAAAAGCGTGGGCGATGAAAAAAGGTAAAGGTTTGGTAAAAATATAAGATATTATATATCTACTCGTACCTATTAATCTGTGAGTTTCAGAATTAAATGTTGTACCACAATAGATTGGAATATTAAATTTATCAATCATACATGACATGGTTATAATGTAGAGAAGGTTCACTGTGTAATATAACTCCTACTTAGGTATGCCATACGTGCCTAAACGTACTACTAAAGTACAAAAATATACATGTCAATTAAAGAAACGGACATTATGTCACATAAAAAAATGTAAGGTTGTTATTATCATGAAAGTCAAAGTCAAAATAGAAGTCGATGTCGTATTGTTTAGGTTAAGTACCTAAGCAATACTTGCATGTATTTTCTAAATTAAACCGTAAATGGAGTTCCTTTTAGCTCCACATTATAATGCGAGTTAAAAAGTTTGGGTATAGATGTTTAATTTTTTTTTAAGTAATCTTTTCGCACGACAAAATCCGGCTCCTCACATGTGTTTATGCCCAGTTATCCAGAATCATGCCCAGTAGATTACAGAAAAAATAATACAAAGAGAAAAAACTAAATTGTACTAAGAAGCTTGTACAGTCAGCAGCAGAAGTAGTTAAACGGGTGAGATTTTCAAATTGTTCTTTGCACAACTTCATTGTTAAAGGAAAAGGAGCGCTTAATTACACATTACCAGAGAGGCCGGGAAAATAGAGATTACATTGATGACCAAGGATCGGACAAACGCCCGTCATTTCGAAAATATAACCCTGTTCCGTACAGCAGAGACTTCCTTATGTTAATTAAAAAAATAGTATTTTATGGATTTATTGGACCATAATTTATATCCAGTGACAAATTAATTAATGATTGACATTCCGAAAATTACTTTCGCCAATAAAATAGAATGACCAAATTTTTTTCTAAACTTTCACTTGTGAGCCTATAACGATGTGAATTTAGGTTAGGACCCATTTATGCGTTGAAAAAGTCCGTTTGCAGTCTACGGACGTCATAGGGGCATATGTAATCGTTGACATTGGTATACTGTTCTTCCAATATGCTTGTGCCTCGGAGTTAATTTTTTCATGTATTTCTTTCACGGTGACTTAATCAGGATTCCTGTTAAAAAATGCTTGAAATTTTGATATAGCTCTAAAGAACTATTATATAATCTGTGCTCTAGATCTAAAATAAAAGACGAAAAGCCGAAGTTACACATAAAAGAATCATCTAAAATTGTTGAGGACATACATACTGTTTTACAAAATATTCCCGGGAGTTTTAGATCTAGAGCTTTAGTGGGAGTTTTAGACAAGTGAAAATTTAGAAAAAAATTTGGTCATTCTATTTTATTGGCGAAAGTAATTTTCGGAATGTCAATCATTAATTAATTTGTCATGGGATATAAGTTATGGTCCAATAAATCCATAAAATACTATTCTTTTTTATTAACATAAGGAAGTCTCTGCTGTACGGAACAGGGTTATATTTTCAAAATGACGGGCGTTTGTCCGATCCTTGTTGGTGACCTAATGAAAAAATGAGACCATGATTATTTTTACACGATTGAAATACAGTGCATCGTCCTTTAAAATTTGATGTTGCAACATCTGTTGTTTTTCTAGTTTGTAGTGCAACAAGTTTAGAAACAAAATTTTAATGTTAATGCAGATACAGACGGACTTCATAATTAGTAATTAAACGAACTTACCTTAAGTGAAGTTCCATTACAATTATACGAGCTTTGTGATTCCGAATATTATAATAACTTGTAGTAGCTCGTCGCTTACGCCCTTTTTGTCACGATATGTTTAGAGCTGAAAAGACTTCTAACAAAAATAACACTTAGAAATACAACTCCAATACGTCAAGTGACACACGTCACTGTCAACTCCTACGCGCCAAACTCTCATTTAGTTCAGAGCACCGCTGAGATGTATAAAGAAATGTTTACCTCTCAATAGTCACTTGATTATTTTACAACATAGTACTGTAGTCTAGTATGGTACAGTACACTTATACTGGGTTTAGCTTATTGTAATCATTAAGCACGGGTGGGAGGGTTACTAATATTCGGAATCACAAAGCTCGTATAATTGTAATGGAACTTCACTTAAGGTAAGTTCGTTTAATTACTAATTATACTTCGCTTTGTGATTCCTTCATATTATAATAACTTGTAGATGTTCAGAGACTCGTAAAATAATCAGAACTAGATCCGCATATAAAACAGTATAGTTAACTAGAGAACATCAGAGAGAGAGAGATCTATCTGGTCCAAGGTATGAAACAATGCCAGGTTTAGTTTTTTATTTCTGGTCAATCAACGTAAGTTAGCTTTGTAGCATTGAAGTGAATTATAATAATTATTTACATATGGATTAACACTACACAACCGTGATAGCGATTGGGTTAAATTATATAATTATATGTTTGGTTTCAAAACAAATGAAATTAACAATTAATGTTATATTAAGCAGAACGTCTGCTAACGATACCACAATGCTTAGAAAAAATGGAAAAGTAGAAAAATCCACTCGCCTGAGGCAGTGGATTTTTCTACTTTTCCATTTTTTCTAAGCAAATGAAATTAACATAATAATCTGTGGATCTTGACCTGATTGTGGACAAGAAAGTTTATAAATATTATTTATGTATGTTCAATCACAAAATAAAATGTGATTTGTAATATTTAAACAACGAAAATAATCATATATTATTAGTATCATGACTTTTACATCTGATGAAAGTATACCTGCTCGGCACATGGTATCACTACAGAACCAAACAACCCAATACCTGTGACTGTGAAGATCCAATAATTAAAATATAAAATATTTTTAATAATATCGTATTTTAATAAGAATGATCTGTAGAATTCTAAGTAATGAACATCGACATATAATATCAAGACGAGTAAAGGCAAGCAAAGTTCATGTGAAAACACGACCCATTTTCACGTTTGCAAAACTAAAATGTCTTATGTCTTATTAACCAATCAAGTACTCATTCTTTAAGCATATTTTTTTGTGTTAACCTTCATTCCGCAAAGGTTTCATGCCATTTCACCAATAAGAAAAGTTGCCGTGTTGTGAGTGGTCAAAATCAATTTGACAAATTGGAAAAGTTTAATTGGACAGGAGATACTCAAATGAAATAACTGACATGTCAAGTTAACGTAAAATAAATACGCCTAAGTTTGACGTGGATGGGTTCACGTAATAAATAATAATGCAATCAATTAACAATTTATTTTTCAGTGCATTTTTCATTACTTATATAATATACGTAAATTTAATCGTTCTTGGAATAAGGAATAATATGAAAGCCTATTCATCTTTCATTTATTTAATAAAAGTGCTTAATTACAATAAAGGGACTTACATACTACAAAATAAGCATGAATTGCATGAAAGGCCTAGCCCAGTCGGTAGTGACCCTGCCTACGAAGCAGGAGGTCCCGGGTTCGAATCCTGGTCAGGGCATTTATTTGTGTGTTTATCACAGATATTTGTTCCTGAGTTATGGGTATTTTCTATGTATTTAAGTATTTATCCATATTTATCTATTATATATATCGTCGTCTAGTACCCATAACACAAGCCTTATTGAGCTTACTGTGGGCCTAGGTCGATTTGTGTAAGATTGTCCTATAATATTTTTTTATTATTAATTAACATAAAATAGTAAAGATTTTGAACTTATTTACAATTTTATAAATCCGTTACATTAGGGAGACCCTCTTGGTCTCAAGCAACATAATGCAGACTAGAAAATAATAGCATACCTTCAATAAAAATAGTTAAAATTCTCTTTGCTTCCTCGTTTTTTAGAACTAAAAAAATAACGGATGAGTTCGTTTATGTGTACTATTAATTTTAGCAGGTTATGGAAATACAAAGATAAATTTACATTTTGTATCCATTTTTTTATACTACAACGGTAGCAAACAGGCATACAGCTCACCTGATGGTAAGCAGCTACCGTAGTCTATGGACGCCTGTAACTCCAAAGGTGTCTCATGTGCATTGCCGACGCTTTCATATAAAACAGGATTTACTGTGTTGACAGCTAAAGGGACAAGTGGATCCCCCGTCGTCAACACACTGCATCCTCTGAGCTCTCTGGCAACCTTACTCACCGGCAGGAACACAACACTATGAGTAGGGTCTAGTGCTAATTGGCTGTGGTTTTCTGTAAGGTAGAGGTAGTTCCCCAGTCGGGCTCTGCTCTAGATTTGATAATTAAAGACTATGAAGTTATAGCATTCATTATTAATGAATAATAAGAGTCATACCTATTAGTCAGTTGTACTAGAAATGGCACGGCCAGAATGGTATGATTTTACCAGAGTAAGTATAGTAGGTACTAATTCGAAGGGTTTTGTTTTGTCGATTTCGTTACTTTACTTAATATTAGTGATTTGAAATAAAAACAACCTTTATGAATTTACTTTGGACTTACTTATTGCTTTGAACATAGTCCGAATCCAGGAAATGAATACTGCAAATTCTGCAATGCTCGGTGGGCACCCAAGTTGGGTTTTGCCTTTCAAATCAAACCGCAGAAATCCATGCATGCCTTCTTACTTCGTTCTTGGGGAAACTTTAAACATACACATACTGTTGAAGTCATCATTATAACAGAATTTAAATTATATTTAGTAGGTAAGTAAAACCGACTGAGGTGGCATATTCAGATTGTTTATTAAGTACGTATGTCATATTCCCAATATATGAGTACAAGGGAGACATTTCGATATTATCAAAGTAGTATAATATTGATAAAGATTTATTCCAAGGACCCATACTGTATATCGAAAAAAACAAACTGAAAAGATTCTTCGTTAACAACGGAAACCTAACTGCTATTACTACTAGGTAATACTTATTAAACATTCATTATACTTTTCCTCAAATGAGTTATGTTTACTTTTCCAAAACTTATATTGCATAACATCGACCAAGTCCGTTATGTATGAGAATATCTATGCGTGATTTACTTACCGATGAAAAGAAATATCACCATCTTTGGCGCCTGTGTGGCTCCTGCACCAATGCACGGCACAAGCCGGCATTTTATTTAATACCGATATATTACCGAAATTTCATGGACCGAAAAAACTAATATTTTGACGACATGACAATTTCAAAATGTTTGACATGACATTAGGGCACCGCTGTCACAAGCTCCGCCCACTTTGGCACCAGGAAAGTGGAGCACATTTTGAGCGTTGATTACGCTTCCTTACTTATTATTCTTCCAAGGTAATGAAACAAGAAAAAAAAATCAAGTAGTTTCATTACGTTTTAAGGAATTCTTTTTGAAGAGGACCACACCTGTTAAGTCAATTTAGAGAAACCCCCTAAATAATTAAATACTCATATCTGTTTATGTGTCATGAAAGTATTGACAGTATATAATCATTATAATGAACCAAATCTTAATAGGACACAATCTTATACGAGTAGATGTAATATGACAAATAACAAATATATTTATTTTTGTGACTATTACTATTATTATATTATGTTATGAAAACATAGTCAACATAGGTATAAATAGGCATGCCTTTACACAATGCAGCCCAATGTAGCAACCCAATGCGGAATGACCGCCAAGGGTTCAAAGCACTTCCTTGATAAGTATTCTACCAATATATATAAAACACCGGTTCACAATATTAATTAAAATTACAAAATTCATTGCATAACTCTGCTAGCAGACCAGAGATATTTTGGCTACCACTATAGGTACCTATATGCTGACATAGTATTATTTCAGGTAGTGCTTGAAGCATTTTGCTTTAACGTGCTTATATAAATTATTGAATCAATAAAAGCATAAAATACAGCATTATTACATCATTAAAAAATCGTTTCTATGGCACGTCAGCTAGGAGGCTCAGAGAATCCCAACTGTTTAGAGTCCATTCATTTACTTCCATATCTTTTGATACCAAATGGTGACAATGAGCTAATTATGTCAAGTACCATCTTTCTTGAAACATCATGACAATAGATGTCAAAAATAGGTAAGATAAAGTAGGCATGTACACATAATTTGTAATAGGTGGCATAGCCTTCAAGTAAAATATTAATGATTTGTTAACTGCATTATGTTATATTAATGATAATAAAATCAATAAGATGAGCAGGGAACTTATCTTACTGAGCAAAAATTTTGCTATATAATTATACCTTTAATAATTATTAAAGGTTATAACTAGGTTTATAGACAATTAGACACCAAGTGCATCAATTTTGTGATAACCTTACTCATATAAAAGTGTGTGTTGAGTACACACAGAGTATATCAGGATCGAGCATTAATTTACGCTAGGTATATAAACAAGAAACATATTTTTCTCACAACGGTATGCACTGCTTTTTACATTTCAAATAAGCATTTGACACATCAGTTTGCAATTTACTAGAACAAAGGTAATCCTTTACCTAAAGAAAAGGTTTTTATCTTTAACAGTCTACATATACTTAAACCTTTAAAAGCGGGCCTAGTCCGCCTAGTGGTTACGATTAGGTTTAATATTTATTTCAGTTAAAGAGTTTAATTGACAAATAGTTTAAACTAATAAGCGGTAAGCGTAATTTCCTCTGAGTGTCATAATCCGTCAAAGATGTGCCACAACTGCCACAAGGGCATAGGCATATTAAACAAAACAAAAAATATATCATTGTAGTCGGGTATATAATGTTTCAAATTAAGCATGGCAATATTTTATTTTTCCCCCTTAGCTGATATGGAGTTCTGTTACATATCAAAATTTTAGCAAACAATGCCAAGTAGTTCAAGAGTAACAAAAAAAAAAACCATAAGCAGATTTAACAGAGAGTAACCATATGGTTACCTAATGATCATAGAGGGATTAAGTAACAGTTGCTTTTATCAAGCAGTTGTTATGGCTTGTGCCAATAGGCAATTGTTTGTCTTTATAGGACAAAAAAATCGTTTTAAATGACTTTATATATTGTCAAATTTGATCCAATGTAAAATTATATTAAGTAGCTATGACCCACAAATACAGTGGTGTGGGCTCCATTACATATCAGCATGGTAAGGGAACCGAATAGTTATGCAATATACTTGCTAATATATGCAGCGCAGAATACTTTTATATTAGAACCATTTAATTTAAGTATTGTTGTAGACTTTCTTAACACTGGTAGTTGTGTCTATATCGAGTCCGACACACCAAACATTAATCAGGCTTTCTGCTGTTGTTGATAGGTACTGAAAATGATACAATTGTAATAACATAATATTAGAGTAGTAGATAATAAATGCATCATGTTCTGTTTATTTTAACACAATTGCTGGATGTTGCTTTGAGTACTATCCAAATACGTGAACCAAGTTCTAACGTAACTCTAACAGTGATGCATTTTTCTCTGTTAATTAGGCTAAAACATAATAATAGCCAGCAGTGCAACAATTGGTAAAATTTAACAACAGCTGGAATAAAACCGAATGAATGTAATAATTATACAGCCTGGATTTTAAGTATGCCTGGAAATTAAGTAGTTGCAATAAACTCAAGTTTTTAGCATCATATAGAGCCAAAAATAGAGAATACATGGACGCATACAGTCAAATTATTACATCAGTAGAGCCTAGGAAAGCAGAACCACGCATGTTCCACTGCAATGCCATCATTGTTAATTTTTTGCTTTGAGTAGAGCCTAGAATAGCAATACCACAGAAGCATACAGTCTGAGTCTGACTCATAATCGATGGCAGCAATGTTTTCACTGTAAAACTTTTGCTTCGAGTAAAACCTAGGAAAGCAGAACCACGCATATTCTACTGCAATACCATCATTGTTAATTTTTTGCTTTGAGTAGAGCCTAGAATAGCAATACCACAGAAGCATACAGTCTGACTCATAATCCTGGTCAGTAATGTCTTCACTGTTAAATTTTTGCTTCGAGTAGAGCCTAGGATAGCAATACCATAGAAGCATACAGTCTGACTCATAATCCAAGGCAGCAACATCCTCACTGTTAAATTTTTGCTTCGAGTAGAGCCTAGGATAGCAATACCACAGAAGCATACAGTCTGACTCATAATCCAGGGCAGCAACATCCTCACTGTTAAATTTTTGCTTCGAGTAGAGCCTAGGATAGCAATACCACAGAAGCATACAGTCTGACTCATAATCCAGGGCAGCAACGTCCTCACTGTTAAATTTTTGCTTCGAGTAGAGCCTAGGATAGCAATACCACAGAAGCATACAGTCATAATCCAGGGCAGCACGGCATAGCATGTACTGCCTTTATTTAAATTTTTTGACTGGTTTATAAACACAGATATAGACAATAATGCCATCATTGTAGATTTGTTTCAAGGGATAGGCTTAGCATAAATAAAAGTGCCATAAACTTTGTTGTTATGTTGTGCTTAATACAGCAGGATGCAAAAAATTTTGCTAAGTGATTTGGTTAATATTGTGAGTACCGCCTTGTTCAAATAAATATCCAGCGAGACCACAGCTGTCATAGGTTACATCAAGCATTGCTTTGATCAGTATACCGTGGATGTAAAACTGAATTATGAATAATCAGCCTAGTAGGGTCTTGATATGCATCATGACGGTTCATGCTATAATGATTCCATGCATCTTCATCACAATGACAATTATATCTGTATTTCGTATCCCAAGTATGTAAATTTTGTCAATATAAATCTCAAGACGCTTTTTCTTAAATATGTACATATTTCTTGTATTTTCATCAAGTGAGACTTAATGATTTACATCATTTTATTAAATAAATTTCTAATTTGGTTGCTCAGTTACATCATAGTATGCCATTGTACACTATGTATATGTGTTAAGAAAATTAAATAATGTAATTGTGTAATACTTGTTCATGAATATAACATATTCTTACTGATTTATTGGACATTGATTTGGTTATTATTATCATTTAAAGTTCCAATTCTATCAGTTTAGTACAATATGGGACTTCTTATGCGTATTCTACATGCATGCCATTATTATTTTATTTTGCATTACTTACAAGAGACTAATCTAGGACTATTTAAGGGTTTATTACTCATTGAGCCTTTTAATGTTTTATTTGTACTTTTATATTATGTGACGGATATATGTACTACACGAAGATGTTGATGTTAACTCTTATAGAAAGTCACTTTCGTTTACGGTTCAACCAACATAACCTTAAAGTATAATCGACAAGAGAAGGTTACCTCTTTGACGTAATTTGTTTTACATAGTCCACCGTCTTGACATCATTCAAACCTTTAATAGTACATTCACAGTCGAAATTGCAGCTACTTTTGCTTATTTCGGCGTTTTCTTTCGTCGGCGTCGGCGTCCTTTGTCGGCATCTCCAATGTTTTCGTAATGCATTTTTCTTGCAATAAGTTAATAAGGAACCTGAGATACACTTTCCACCACTTCATATGCTATATTTAAGCAGCAATGCATTTTGATTTTCAACTTTCAATCGGAAATTCATTTAAAATATTAATAAAAGAAAGAACTATAGCGCGTGACGTTAGGGCGATAGCACGAAGATGAGAGTTTGGCGCGTAGGAGTTGACAGTGACGTGTGTCACTTGACGTATTGGAGTTGTATTTCTAAGTGTTATTTTTTTAGGAGTCTTTTCAGCTCTAAACATATCGTGACAAAAAGGGCGTAAGCGACGAGCTACTACAAGTTATTATAATATGAAGGAATCACAAAGCGAAGTATAATTCCAACTGCAAGTTGCACGGGAAATGTATGCAGTTTGCAATGTCTTTGACACAAGTTTGAGCGGAGATTCAGTTCGTTCTAATTCTATTACGTACTCGAAGCGTACAAATATAATAGTTCCAAATATAATTGGAACCGCAGCAACAACATTTTATTACATAGTTACTTACTTGTATATTGTTAACTCTTCGAAAATTCGCAAACTAACAACGTATGTACCGTGAGCTACCATTCTGCACATAGTTGGTCTAGTCAACTAAAAATATGTACACCTTTGCACCTTAATCCATTGTAATAAACGCGAAAAACGTTTACATATCATTGACGTCGACCCTAATGCGAGTGGCGCTCTGGAAAACATCCCACTTATCATTTTCTCCGTGTAAGTGCGTTACCTGCTCTGTCGCCTTATATTACAAGTCGAACAAACAATATCCAAGTATTCTTTACTTCGCCATTTCTCTGACACATTGACATGTCTTTTGTCTTCGGCAAAAGTTATCGTGATATTTTGAGTAAGTGTACATTTTCCTATTCGGCGTCAATGGAAATATAAAATAAGGTAAACAAATATGGCTGCGTTTCTGGGCAAAAAAAAGCATTTGATACCATTGAGTAACAGGAGATGACATCCCTAAGATTTTTTTTGTCCCAAAAGTTGTAGTGAAAAACACTAAAAGTCTATACTACTCTTTGAATCTGTCATATATAGCTGTCAACCGCCAAACATGGCGCACAAAATTTGTTCTAGATGTCACATCTAGTAAATTACATAATAAATCAATGTTTGATACATGTTAGTCTATGGATACATGAAAATATTATTAAAAAATAGTTTTCAATAAAATATAATAAAAGTAATTAGATACCAGATATTTTTTACAAAAAGTGTAAAGTATAAATAACAAGTTTATGTCAGAGAGTTCTAAACCAGGAGAGGCCTTAGGTATCATTTCCCCTCTGTCAAAAGTATTGGCAGGAAAATCTAGTACATCTATAAAAACTATTTCAATAATCGATGTCACGCATTTTCGTCATCGCTGTCAATGGATAACAAGCTCCGTGAAAATGCCCTTATGCGCTGTTTTTGGATGTAAAAAATGTTATATTTCGTCTAGTTTACAAAAAGATGAAATACCATTTCAGATGTAAGTACAGTTTTACTTTATTTATCATTACCTTCGTAATAAAAGATTTAACCTAAATCGAAAAACAAACTTCGTTTACAGAATCGACTCAAAGACAATCGTTTTCTTTCTGACGGGCAGTAACTATTTGTCGTTTGACACTTCTCCATATTTAACGCGCTTAAGGATTGCTGTATACAATATTATTATTGTATTGAAATACAATCAAAAATGATCCTTGGCTTTTTTGTTTAACATTTGCAAAGACTGCTTCCAATAATGAACCATATGTTAACATTTGTACAGTCGACTATCTATTGCTCCATTTAGTGTTATGAAGTATAAAAAGAATATGTCAAATATGTTTGGTGTTTTCAAGTCAAAGGTACATCTTTGTCGGTTGTCAATAAAGCGTTGCTGCCATAAAAATTCATTTAGAAATAAACTGTAATTAACAACCGACAATGGTGTACCTTTGATTTGAAAACACCACATGCGTGCTACCTCGCTCCAGTGTTGGCCGTTAATTTCAATTAGAATTGAAAATTGATCAATAATATTGAAGATTAATTCCGTAACTAATCAATTACACTAACATCAATTTTTACTAACGTTAGTTCGCATTGATTTTGTGACGTCGTTAATTACACTAACCGTAAATTAGAATTAACCTATTAGTTACACTAACGTCTCGAAAATTTAATAAGATTAACAGTTAATTAGAATAACTAAATTAATCCTGTCTTCCACTAATAATTAATGTTAAAACTGCATCTCGGGTTTGGAAGTTGGGACCAATATCACAAGATGGAGCTCATGCTGGACCCTAGGTCTACCTACTGGATCTCGGGTTTGGCGCATCATAGACTCATGCTGTTTGGGCTCATTCGACTTGTACTGATGAGCAGATGGTACGGGTATCAAAATCTGGAGCTCATGCTGGATCCTGGGGATCCCTACTGGATCCCTGGTTTGGCGTATCATAGACACATGCTGTTTGGGCTCATTCAACTTGTACTGATGAGCAGATGGTACCGGTATCAGAATCTGGAGCTCATGCTGGACCCTGGGGATCCCTACTGGATCTCAGGTTTGGCGCATCATAGACTCATGCTGTTTGGGCTCATTCGACTTGTACTGATGAGCAGATGGTACCGGTATCAAAATCTGGTGCTCATGCTGGACCCTGGGCATCCCTACTGGATCTCGGGTTTGACGCATCATAGACACATGCTGTTTGGGCTCATTCGACTTGTACTGATGAGCAGATGGTACCGGTATCAAAATCTGGAGCTCACGCTGGACCCTGGGGATCTCGGGCTTGGCGCATCATAGACTCATGCTTTTTCAGAGACTCATTCATCTTCATCTTCATCTTCATCTTCATCTTCATCATCGTCTCCATCGTCTCCATCGTTTCCATGGTCTCCATCGTCTCCATCGTATCCACCTTCTCCATCGTCTCCATCGTCTCCATCGTCTCCTTCGTCTCCATCGTCTCCATCGTCTCCTTCGTCTCCATCGTCTCCATCGTCTCCATCGTCTTCTTCGTCTCCTTCGTCTCCGTCTTCGTCTTCATCTTTATGATGCGCCAAACCCGAGATCCAGTAGGGATCCCCAGGGTCCAGCATGAGCTCCAGATTTTGATACCGGTACCATCTGCTCATCAGTACAAGTCGAACGAGCCCAAACAGCATGAGCCTATGATGCGCCAAACACGAGATCCAGTAGGGATCCCCAGGGTCCAGCATGAGCTCCAAATTTTGATACTGGTACCATCTGCTCATCAGTACAAGTCGAATGAGCCCAAACAGCATGAGTCTATGATGCGCCAAACCCGAGATCCAGTAGGGATCCCCAGGGTCCAGCATGAGCTCCAGATTTTGATACCGGTACCATCTGCTCATCAGTACAAGTCGAAAGAGCCCAAACAGCATGAGTCTATGATGCGCCAAACCCGAGATCCAGTAGGGATCCCCAGAGTCCAGCATGAGCTCCAGATTTTGATACCGGTACCATCTGCTCATCAGTACAAGTCGAATGAGCCCAAACAGCATGAGTCTATGATGCGCCAAACCCGAGATCCAGTAGGGATCCCCAGGGTCCAGCATGAGCTCCAGATTTTGATACCGGTACCATCTGCTCATCAGTACAAGTCGAATGAGTCCAAACAGCATGAGTCTATGATGCGCCAAACCCGAGATCCAGTAGGGATCCCCAGGGTCCAGCATGACCTCCATCTTAGGATACCGGTCCCATTGCTTATTAATGCAAGCCCCCGAGGCCAGAGTCAAAATCGAAACAAAAATCAAAACCTCGTAGCTTAACCTAAATTCGCGTTTAGTTAGGTAAATTATTAATGTCAATTACCAATTCAATCTACACTAAAAATTATATTAATGTTTAAATTTTTGAGAAAGACTAAAAATTAAATATCTTCAATTATTAGTTATGCGCAAAGGATTAACACGTTAGTTACAATTAATTTCAATTCTAATTGAAATCAATTTGCATTAAACTATTAGTGTTCAATTTTAACTAACGTGTTTCAATCTTCAATTTTCAATTTTCAATTACACTAACGTTCGGCCAACACTGCCTCGCCCCCCTCAGATTTTGGCAGACTTTTTTGTTTGGAAAGATGAGGCGAAGCGTAACTCCATTTATAGAGCTTTATGGTTTATGTGTATAAGCTGGCAATTAAACTTGTTCTTTAAAAGTGCGTGAATGCGAAGCAATGAAGGTTAATGCGTTTGTTAACATTACTTTATTTTTCTATTGATCCCGAATATACAGATTTCATTAAAAAGGTTTTTTACATTTACTTAAAAAGTTGTTAGAGTCTGGCAACTCTATCGTGGCCTGAGATTTGTTTAAAACTTTTTAAATGGCAACAATTTTTTGAATGTCAAATGTGTCAATGGTCTGGTATTTGATGTGACATTTAAGAAGAATATTACGTTTTTTTTGTTTTCATATAAATCGTAGACAAAGCCATCAAAAGAAATCGCATCAGTTACTTATTATTATGATTTATAAATATAAGGACAAATAAGACGAGCAGAAGGTGATTTTGATATAAAATTAACGAACTTAAGAAAGGCATCAGATATGGTACACTAGGTTGTGATAATCCTTATATTTGATATGCAGCATAAAGTAGCTATTCCAGAATGAACTTTTTCGACTGATTTTGATTTTCTGAAGACACTATTAATATGGAGCTTGTTGTACAGAATATATAATTAAACGTGTCAAACATACACTTACTGTAGAAATCATAAAAAATATATCATTATGTACACAATGCACACACCATATCACACTTCCAAAATCTAAAATTGGTTTCTACTTTATATGTTTACAATGAAGGTATTGCAGCAGGTATGTAAGTGTTATTTTGGCATATTTTTGATATGCATGTATGTGTAACTCTGTGGTAAAAAAATATTACTTATTGAAGTCTTTGATTAAAGTAAAAAGAGGATTGAAGTATCATTAATTATTGTTTTCGGTGTTGCAATACCCAGATTTTTTTTAATTTGCCGCCTTTTTGCAGGGTCACGATAGAGTAACTAGACTCTATTGCGATACATGAGCAAACTCAAATGTTTAAGTCATTTTTATTTTTTAATTATAAACTTATCTAAAAGTTATATTTAGGTATAAATAATGTATAACTAACCAAATTTGAATACAAATGTAAAAACAATCATGCCGCTGCAGTGGAAAGACTAAAACCATTACGGTTAGTTTTCTCCGTCTGACAATTCTGTAGATAGTGCAGAATAGATATCCACTCAGGGATCTTTACTCGCTAGACCTAAACTCGATATCAGCACATGCATCGAGTTGACATCGAGCTCTTAGCCTTATTGAGGTTTTTGTTCTAAATCGTGTAACTACCTTTTCTGGTAATTTTCCTTCGTTTGTTTAGGAAAACATTCTCAAGCGGGAATCTACACAAATGAGTAAACATTCCCGAGGAAAGCACGTAGGCGTCACTAGAAGCTTTCTTCGCTGACTTGTTTAATTAAGATTATGTTTTACTGTCACGCAAAAGTACACAACCAAGGAGATTAAAACGATTGGAGTTTGCATATCCTTAACCCGATTGAAGAAGAGTTTATTTACATGTGATCTGTGCTTTGTTTAAAGTGGCGTAGTAGCTTTAAATTCTCTTGACAGCAGCTGTTGAGCTATTGGCAAGAGAATCACTCTGGAAAAAAGATAGACAAGTCAAACGTAAGGTCATAAAATGGCCGCATTTCGTGTTACAAATTTTGCTTCATAAATAAATAAATAAAATAAAATAAAATTATTTCATCCATACTGTGTTAAACTTATACCTACAAAACTTAACCTAAACAAGGAGCTTAAATCTATGTTAGTAAAATACGGAAAATACAAATACGAAATACACATACAAATCACATTATTTTACCCTCCCCGTCACAACGCCTACCCAATATCCAAGCATGGGGCAGTCGAGGCGTCCAGCCACCATCCTCAGGATGCTGTTTTTGCTACCTCTCACTCGTCTCAGCAATGAGGCTACCCTCTTGCGTCGAATGGCATGGAAACCATCTGTGTGCTCCTCAGCAACCATGCCAGACGCACAGCAGTGCTACTAAGTATAAGATTAAATACTCCATTGATTCTAATCGCCTTGGTCACAACAAACTTGCAGGTGCTCAAAGGACACATGAGGCTGTTATAATCGCAGCGAGAACTAATTATAACTTTGTTTCAACCCACATTGCTGCTCCATACAAAAGCCTGCAATGTTCGTACGTTATGATATTATTAGAACACGGAAGTTTATAAGAGAACGTGACCGTAATATTTGCTCACGACTTTGTGTAATCCAATTTTCGTTTGGATTTCATTCAGAGTTTGCAAAAGGAAAATAAATCATACTGTATATGTTCGCTTCTTAGTGGCACGAAGGTTTCTTGTTTCGTTAATAGAAAAGCATGAATTCATGCGTTTACTTAAGGTGACGGGTATCGCGGTTGACGACTGCATTTTGCGTTTTTATAATCGCAGCTTCCGCTTCTGCCATCTAGTATACTTGAGATGAACTATGACAATTCAATGTTGACATGTTTAAATAGTCAAGCAATCGCGGTCTTTTACAGTAAGATGGCGCTTTGATAATGATTCCATTTTATGTGTACTTACCATGAAGTTAAATACAATCTGGAGATCATACTTCGACCACAAAGTGAGGCCGAAAGAGAGGGTAATGTGGGGGGCTGCGTCTCATTCTAAGTAGGGTGACCATATGTACTATGATGTATGTGGGATTGGGATAGTATGAAGATAAATATAAAATATGCTTGTCGTCTAGTAAGTATTGTCCAGAAAGAGAAGTCTCATAGTTCATATGGGAACTTATACATTCTACTGGCTTAAGGAGCTGGCCACTTCAGCTACGTTGGCGCAATAATGGGAGCAGAGAACCCCTCTAATTACTTTACTATTTTAAACTTATTGCTAGATCCAGGCATCTGGCAGCTATTTATCGGAGGACGTCAGAGTGACAGACCAGCAAAATATTTCAGTTAATAGGTAAAAACTGTCGAAGCCTATCGCTAATATAATAACAAAAAAGTAAAAACATTGCGTATAGCTACGGAAAAAAAACAGTAGGTAGGCGACAAACAATACATTAACGTAACATCATTTTGCACTATTTTCCCCCAACAGAAACTCCTGAAAATGATATAATCTTATTAATTACATGATACTGCACTGCATCAAACCTAGAACTGTAAGAAATTTATTTCTTACAACTCGTTTGCATAACACCGATGAACAATTGCCAGATGTCCGCGTCTTAAAATAGGGGATAGTTAGTGTAGCAAACTAAAACTAAGTAAGTACAGGGGATTCGTGGCTCTCTAGTGAGCAATAGTTTGCGTCATATCTGATGTGGACAGTTCTCCGACTTTAATATACTTAAAGGTAAATAAAGAAAACATCAATACATCAAACTGCTCAATGGTTGACTGGAAGAGATCTCTTCCATGTACAAATATTGTATATTCTTCCTGTTGCATTTTTCTTGTACTTTCCTGTTGCATTTTTGTTGTACAAATGTTGTACTATAAAGTATATTTTAACGGCCTCCTAGCCTAGTCGGTAGTGACCCTGCCTATGAAGCAGAAGGCCCCGGGTTCGAATCCTGGTCAGGGCATTTATTTGTGTGTTTATCACGGATATTTGTTCCTGAGTTATGGATGTTTTCTATGTATTTAAGTATTTATATGTATATATCTATTACATATATCGTCGTCTAGTACCCAAAACACAAGCCTTATTGAGCTTACTGTGGGACTAGGTTGATTTGTGTAAGATTGTCCCATAATATTTATTTATTATACTGCCACTACTACCATTTTTTGTATGGCCTTGTGCCATTTTAGGACCCTTTCGAAAGGGCCTAAAACGACCCGCGGGCAACTCCTCTCCTGTGTAAGTAATACTTAGGAACAGACCATGTACTTATGTACATTTCTGTAAAAACAGCAAAACCGACCCGCAGCTTGCCGACATCATAGTCACCCTATTGTTTGACAATTTTAACTTGTTGTTAAATCGTAAAATTGAATGATTGTGGATTACCGGTGAAAGGCAAGTCTACTTTATTGTAAAGTCTCACCCCTGCACCCTTTTACGCAACATATCTTGACCATTTTTACTTAAAAATGTTGTTACGAAATGTTGAGCTGAGCGGCGTCATTTGAAATAATATCAGTGACATATTATGTCAGTGATGGGACTGATGGGATGGGGATACCAGACCGTATTTTAAATATTACAAAACTTACTACTGTCTGCAATATTAATTGCAATTCTTTAATTTAATGAATGAATAATATTTACGACGTAAAAAAAATTAAAGCAGCTAAAAGGGGACAAAGTATTAATTCAAAATCTTGCAATCAATTATTGTAAGTAGGAAGTAACTTCTAGTGTGTTACTAAAATAAATGTATATAAATAAAACCATATTGGTAAGTTTCATAAGTTGGCAGCATTGTGCGAGTGAGACACCGCCCCCTACATTATGCTCTCTATCGGACCGTTTTTATTACTTTTTACTAGTGACCTATGAACGACTGTTTTGCTCGGTAATAAGGTTCAACTGTGGTTAGGGGAATATAGTAAAAGTACTATCCGGATTGTATTCTGATCCGTGATCATAATATAGATCTAGCTTGCAACAGCGCAAAGCAAGACGCGAAATGAGCAAATGAAAGTAAGCTGGCAACGTCGCCGCGGATGGAAATTGCTCGAACAAACGCGCTCTTGTAATACAAATTATGGTAAAAACATGGACGAAGCCGTCTATGGTAAAAAGTACCCATACCCACTGTAAAAATTGAATAATGAATTAGTCTCTTTTATAAGTTGGTAGTTTAAATATATTGGGTAAAAAAGTCAAAATAAAAAGATTAAACTAACTAGTAACTTGACTATAGTATGATTTGACTTTTTTTTTGTCCAAAAATACCTATAAATCGCTTAGGATCAGGATTGAAAATATAAATGAGAAATGAGATAAAAAATAAACAAAAAAGTTAACATCAGCCTAGATTTGAACTCGGACATATCTACTTAGAAAGCAAGCGTACTATAACCTAAGCTATGTGGAACGAATTTCCGCACTCAAAATTACTAATCATATTACTCAAATTTGACACATGAAACATGTCTCTGGCTGCAATAGAATAAACGCCTATAAGTTTTATTGCAGCAATTGCATAGTTCTGAATTATTACAGGCTCTACAAGGTTTTGCGTCTAAAACCTTTATTAAGCGCTTAATACGACTATAGTTATCGGCCGAACATTAGTAATGTGCTAAGAAGTAGTTATGTTTAATTTCGCAACATAGAATTATTTCTGACCGACATAAAACTTGCGACAAGTTTTCTCCAAAACAGTTTCTTAACGATGATATATATACCTAATTATGTTATACAAGACCAAGCACGTATCGGTAGACCGAACCCAACTATATGCCCCTACAGAAAATGTAACATACATTCTTGGTTCGGTCTACCGATACGTGCTTGGTCTTGTATAACATAATTAGGTATATATATCATCGTTATGAAACTGTTTTGGAGAAAACTTGTCGCAAGTTTTATTTCGGTCAGAAATAATTCTATGTTGCGAAATTAAACATAATTACTTCTTATCACATTACTAATGTTCTACCGATAACTATAGTCGTATTAAGCGCTTAATAAAGGTTTTAGACGCAAAACCTTGTAGAGCCTGTAATAATCAAAACTATGCAATTGCTGCAATAATACTTATAGGCGTTTATTCTATTGCAGCCAGAGACATGTTTCATGTGTCAAATTTGAGTAATATGATTAGTAATTTTGAGTGCGGAAATTCGTTCCACATAGCTTAGGTTATAGTACGCTTGCTTACTAAGTAGATATGTCCGAGTTCAAATCTAGGCTGATGTTAACTTTTTTGTTTATTTTTTTATCTCATTTCTCATTTATATTTTCAATCCTGATCCTAAGCGATTTATAGGTATTTTTGGACAAAAAAAAAGTCAAATCATACTATAGTCAACTTAGTAGTTAGTTTAATCTTTTTATTTTGACTTTTTTACCCAATATATTTAAACTACCAACTTATTAAAGAGACTAATTCATTATTCAATTTTTACAGTGGGTATGGGTACTTTTTACCATAGACGGCTTCGTCCATGTTTTTACCATAATTTATATTACAAGAGTGCGTTTGTTCGAGCAGTTTCCATCCGAGGCGACGTTGCCAGCTTACTCTCATTTGCTCATTTCGCTTCTTGCTTTGCGCTGTTGCAAGCTAGATCTATATTATGATATGGATGACGGATACATTGAATACAATCAAAAGCGCTTGAAGTTGAAACACATTCGTGCATTTGTCAGTGATTTGTCCACATCATCGTGTTAGGTTGTATATCTCTCTCTTTACTATGGAATAAGAAAGAAACAATCGGCTCGGCTGTCCCGGCACTCTGCGATGTCTGGTCGCGCCATTAGGTTTATATGGTTTATTGCATGTTCGTTTTCGTACGATTTAAAAGATATGGTGAATTATTAATATTATTATTAGGTAGGTAAGTAGATATGGAATTAATTTAATCGTATAAGTATATATACCAATATAATTTCTCACAATCCCTAAAATGAAAAAAACAATAAGTAAGGTACGATGGGGTAAGACCGGACCATTTTTGAACTAGTTGGTCAGCTTTCAGGGCTGACTTTTATGCTTTACCTTTGTAAAAATTTCTCGAAGTATTAATCCTTGTTTCAAATCAGTATGAAGTGTACCTAAGCTGTTTTTCCTGTATAAATTTTCAAAATCTACTCCTTCTACTTAAGATTGGACTATTGAATAAAATGTACTCTTAGTAAGTTTTTAGGTGCTAGTTTTCTTCCACTTATCGATTTTGCCAGCTTTGTAATGCAATAATAAATTTTGAAGTGCCCTTACTTATCGTTCTAGAGCTTATATGGTCTTGTTTAGATTAATATTATACGAGAATAAATCATACTCGAAAGGTTTTTTTATAATAAAACATTTTTTGTAAAAGTGGAGTATGTGTCAGTTTTCCGTCCATACTTATTGATATATTGATATTCAAGTTTTTGAAATAAAAGCTTATAATTTAAATATCAATTAAAGAATAAATAATTATTATCAATGGCAAATTTGACCTCAAAAAGTTTTTCCCATGTAGACGGAGAGCTGGCCACGTCAGATATGACACAATAGTCAGGTTTCATTGCTCTCATTATTGTGTCATATCTGACGTGGCCAGCTCTTAGTCCAATAAATTTGTAGCAGTTTAATCAGGTGGACGGCAACCCGGACGGGAAACTAGCATAACCACCCTATGCACGGTTTCAAATAATAGATATAATTATAAACCGCCTTTATTATGTTAATGTCAACCTTTCAGCATTTTCTCAAACTTTTCAAAAACGAGTGAGTTAAAAATATTGAGAGTGGAAAGACAAGATGTTTCAAACCTTTGAAGCAAGATGTTTCAAAATTTAAAAATTTTAAAAAACGCTTTTGGATATAATTCTTTTTTTTTCCCCGGCCTACTTGAAGAGATATAATACGTATCCATACTAATATTATAGTGTGTCTGTCTGTTAACTCTTCACGCTTAAACTGCTCAACTGATTTAGATGAAATTTGGTATGTATAAGGGGATGAAAACGGAATGGAAGTTTATACGGAATTGTTGCTCCCTGTTGACTTGAAATAGCATACGTGCTAGTTTTATATTTGCTCTTAGATTTTACTAACTAGTAACTTTTATTTTGCGTTTTATTATGTAATTCCATATGGCTCATGTTAATTTCGCGAAGACGAAGTCGCGGGTAAAAGCTAGTATTTTAATATTGTAATGGATTTTGATATGATAAAACTTTTGAAATAGATGCCAATTAACCAAAACTAACCCAAAAATGTACCAAAAAAACCGTGACGACCCTATACGCGACACGATACAACTAATCCATACTAATATTATAAATGGGAAAGTGTATGAGTATGTTTGTTTCTTTGTTTGTCCGTCTTTCACGGCAAAACGGGGCGACGAATTGAAGTGATTTTTTAAATGGAGATAGTTGAAGGGATGGAGAGTGACATAGGCTACTTTTTGTCTCTTTCTAACCCCCCGCTTCCCTAAAATGGGGGGTGAAAGTTTGTATGGTTTGTTACCCCGAATTTAACGCGAGCGAAGCCGCGGGCAAAAGCTATTATATGTTATTAACTTACTCGTGCTGACTTTTCGTGTTTTTAATTCTTTTGTGTAATTTCAATTTATAATTCTTATGTGAGACGACAAACGCTTTCATATTTGTCAATTTTTTTAGTAAAAAACACTTATGGTATATAAATGAAAATGGTTAAAACATGTTAAAAAATTAATCTTAAACTTTAGGTTGAATTAAGTTATTTGCTTTTTAGCTATGGTTTTCTGTAAGGTACTTCCCCAGTCGAGCTCTGAGCCAGGTCCAGATTTGAGCGTGATAACATTCGCTGAACTGTGCCTTACCACAGTTAACGAGATAACATTCGGAGTGCCCATACCTCCCTTTTGGACATAACATACCCGTGTCTAAACCTGTTCCTAGTAACCAATTTAAAAAATGTTCCCAACCAACTAGGTACCAATTTAAAAAATGTTCACAGCAACAATTACTTGGATCCAGTCTTAAATGCCACGCAAAAACAAATCAAACCATTTTTTGTGACAAACAATTGAATTTATAGAACGAAACTTTTTTGTCTATAAAGATCACATGTATGCGCGACTTCGGCAGCAGATAGCATACATCCTCCATACTACCCTCTTGAACCTGATGTTTATTCAGTGTTGGGCGTAATTTATTAGATGGTACCTACTTTTGTAATGAATTAAATTGGTAATGAAATTACATGAAAATCAATTATATTAAGTAATTGAAATTGCTTGTAATTGAGATTACATGTCAGTAGTATTCCCGATTACATATAATTTGTAATTGCAATTACTTTTATCTTAACTACTTTTACTTGTAACTTCGATAATTTGAAATAATATACAAGTTCAATTTCTTTTTGGGTCAGTGGGGGCAGCTACCAGATCCCTCGCTGCAACGCGAAAATGGTCTTAGAAGACCTTCCCTCAATTTCAAATTAATCAGTCTTCATTAATTTGAAATTGAGGGAAGGTCTTCTACGGATTTTGGAAAAAAACATACAGGATGCG
The DNA here is from genome assembly GCA_947086415.1 of Pammene aurita. Taxonomy (NCBI): domain Eukaryota; kingdom Metazoa; phylum Arthropoda; class Insecta; order Lepidoptera; family Tortricidae; genus Pammene; species Pammene aurita. The sequence goes on from OX352308.1 coordinate 17,263,160, forward strand.
AGATGAGGTCACATTTGGTAAACTTCTTTTTGATGCCAATCGATCCCATTCTTGTATGGGATCAAAAATAATTTGCGGCTAGAAAAGCCACAAATTGAGAAAAACTTTTCCCAAACTTTATGAAAATAGTTTTTTTTATTTTTCACATGCTGCTTTTTTATGCCAATCGATTCCATTCCTATCGTTTCTAATAGTTTCCTATTATTAGGTAATGTACTAAAAAGCCACAAATTAAATATTTTCCATACATTTACTATAAATAATAAATAAATATTATACGACAATCTTACACAAATCGACCTAGGCCCACAGTAAGCTCAATAAAGCTTGTGTTATGGGTACTTGACGACGATATATATAATAGATAAATATGGATAAATACTTAAATACAAAGAAAACATCCATAACTCAGGAACAAATATCTGCGATCAACACACAAATAAATGCCCTGACCAGGATTCGAACCCGGGACCTACTGCTTCGTAGGCAGGGTCACTACCGACAGGGCTAGGAGATCGTCAAATAAAGAATAAGTGATTTTTAGGGTTCCGTAGCCAAATGGCAAAAAACGGAACCCTTATGGATTCGTCACGTCTGTCTGTATGTCTGCCCGTAGTGCCCGTCCGTATGTCACAGCCATTTTACTCGGAAACTATACGACGTATCTGAATAAAATTTACACATAAGGTGTATTCTGTATGCCGCTACTTAGTTATGTATTTAAATTAAAAAAATATATATTTTAGGGGGGGCGCTCCATACATGTATCTAAATTTCAAAAAAATTGTTTTTACCAAATATCAACATGTGGTACATCAATCGATAGGTCTTTAAACATAATTTTGAGGTTTCTTTGATCAATTTGTGATTAAGTGAATATTTTTTGAAATAATCGTTTCGAAAGTTAGAAAAATTGTGTCCCCCCCTGTAACTTTTGAATCATAAGTCCAATAAATATAAAAAAATTTGAGGAGATGCGCCTTAGTATATACTTGCTACGAAAATTGTTTTGAACATTATCGGTTTAGCCATTTTTGAGTTATTTCCAAAAAACTTCTTCCATAGGCATCAGATACGACCTTTTGCTATTAGTTTGGTTCTTATTCCATTGAAGGTACGGAACCCTCCTATGCGTGGTCCGACACGCACTTGGCCGGTTTTTTAAGCTTTTCACTTAACCAACAGTCGTTTTTATTAAGCATACCTACCGGAAGAAACATTTAAGTAAAATGTGAATGTACCTGAAAAAAGCGGCATCGCCATTATATCAAAATGCAACTAGGTACAGGTACACAATAGTGTTGGAGGATGTGTGGTTTGTATTTGCAACTAAAGGATAATTTTCCAGATAGGTAATTGAATTATCCGATGTTCTCCCGATGCGGTCTTATCCCAACGCACTTTACCGTCCTCATTGAAAGCGATTTTGACCATCTCTAATTTCGTTATAGATACTAAAAACCTGGATTATTCAGAGCAGAAGAGGACATAAAACAAATTAGTTACAAATAATATTATCTTCAGTTAAGTACATTTTATTTGAACTTTTATTTTGAAAGACTTGACACGTACTTGACACATAGAAATATAACCGCCATGATGAATGCTTATTTTGGATATTTAGAATAAAACATTATAATTGTGCGATTATGATACTGTAGGTAATGGCGTGCGTTGGTCAAGTAGTTTTATATTATAGGTAACTTTAATTATTTCGTCATTGATTACCTACATACAATAGTAACTTTAATTAAGTAAGTACACATAAAATGGAATCATTATCAAAGCGCCATCTTACTGTAAAAGACCGCCATTGCTTGACTATTTAAACATGCCAACATTGAATTGTCATAGTTCATCTCAAGTATACTAGATGGCAGAAGCGGAAGCTGCGATTATAAAAACGCAAAATGCAGTCGTCAACCGCGATACCCGTCACCTTAATGCGAATTTATTTTTGTTTTCATACACACAAGTTAATTTTATTACTTGAATAATCGGTCGGATGTAGCGCTTAGCAACAATCAAGTGGGTAGATATTGTGGTCTACCCGCTTTAGAATAACATAAGTAATACTTATGTTATATTAAAATATTTTTCTTTGCATGTAGTAGCACAAAATTGTATAAGTATTCAGTGTTAATTATTGAGAAATAAAAACACTTACACCCGAAATCATATTTTCCTTATCTGCCACTTTGACATTTGTTTGTTAGAAACAGATCAAACATAAATTAACTAATTGAGGCCTGAGAGATATTTATGAATAAGGGAGGCTACGTCAGATATGACACAATAATGAGAGCAACAAAACCCGTCTGGTTAGATTGCTAATATACTATCCTTATTGCTAGATCCGGGCATCTGAAAGCTTTTAATGGGAGGACAGAGTGACAGACTAGCAACATTTTTAAATTAAAAAATAGCAACACCAAAATAGGTAAAAACTGCGGAAGTTGTGCCAGTTATAGAAGACAGAGCCCTTATTTTAACATTAAAACTGAAAACATTGCGTATTATTGCGGAAACAAAAACAGTAGGTGGCAAATTATGGATTACATTATTATATGTCGTTTGGCACTACATTCCCCCAACAGTGAATTTGAAAATTTTGACAATGATATATTCTAATGATTTGTATAATTTCTCATAATATTGCATCAATCCTAGAACTCTGGGATTTGTTATCTTAAAGTTGGTTGCATTCTTTGACTTCCACCACTTAAAGCTGCCAGATGTCCAGATCTAGAAATAAACATACTATAGCATACTGACTAAAGTTGCTCGTTGCTCTTATTATTGTGTCCTATCTGACGTGGCCAGCTAAGTATTTCAAAACTAGTATTTTCAATGTACGTTAAAATTCGTCTTATTAACGTTGCTTGTCAGTCTTGTCACCCTACAGACATAATCATTTTCGCAATAATTTGCGTGTTCGAATAAACTTCAAAGTGTACTAAAAATAAAACCGCAAGTTATTTTTCTAAGTCGCTGAACAAACGTTCTCTATTATTTTGACTAAACACGGGACTTAATCGCGTATACTTTATTTTATTATTTTACTGACATTTCGAGCGTCCCGTGTTTTGTTAAAATAATGAGTAAAAATTGTGTGACTTTAAATCAGTACAAACGTTGTCTAGTTTTATGAGTAGAATCTATGTATTAATTGATTGCTCATATTACAGGAAACACCCGGTATTCATCTGAACTCGTTATGTTCCTTACGAGGCGTCATGCTACAAGGTTTACAGATATAGGTCAGTGCATTCTGATGGAACTATCAGGTCACATTAGCCAGATATACAGTTCCATATTAATAGGATAGGATATTTTAGGACTGAAATCTTTCACTAAGCGCGCACACAGCAAACTCACATAAGTAAGTAACTCACATTACTTGTGCGCCACATATTTGTGTTACATATTTTATTCCCATTGCTAAGAAGAGAGACTTTGCTTTCAATCCGGAGGTCTCGGTTTCAAACCCCGGCTAGTACCACTGAGTTTTTCGGAATTTATGTACGGAATACGATTTGATATTTACCAGTCGCTTTTCGGTGAAGGTAAACGTTGTAACGAAACCGGACCTAATCCCGATAAGACCTAATTTCCCCTATGGGTTAGAAGGTCACATGGCAGTGGCTTTCGTAAAAACTAGTGCCTACGGCAATTCATGGGATTAGGTTGTCAAGCGGACCCCAAGACAAACCCTAGGAGGAGGAAGAAGAATCCCATTCCATTCCTAAGAAATATGTAAGTTATTAAACCAAGAAACCGTTCAACTTTTTTGGATGCTACATATCGATTTATTAAATTAGTCGCTAAATAGGACTGTGTCTTAAAAAATGTAGGCTATTCTTGTGTTTACACAGTTTACAGTCACCGGCAAAGTATCTTCCTACACGAAGGCGGCAAAAATATGTGACACGCTCTTATTTGTAGGGCCATAAGAACGTGTCACGTATTTTTGCGGCCTTCGTGTAGGAAGGTGACTGTACAGTATGCACGTGTCAGAAATGTACCTAGTACCTATACAGTGTTGATTCTACAAATGGGTCAGTGAGGCCAGCTACCAGATCCCATTATGCTACGCGAAAATGGCCTTAGGAGACCCTAACTTTTTAAGTAACGACAGACATTTAAATTTTTTTTAATGAAAATGGGCGTGAAAATCGCACTAGGAAAGCCACATTTCAAAAATTACGTTTTCTATACATATTTACTAAGCGAAGATGTAGATATTCCGTTCTAATCTACTTGGGTGAACTCTGAGATTGTCTAAAAATCTTTGGATCATGTATAACCGTTTGAAGAGATTTTTCTTTAGTAGAGTCCATATTTATTTAGTTTTAATACGACAACAGAAATGAACAAATTATAAAGTTGATTAAATTTACCCTCCAGACGATGACAAATCATAAAAACAAAATTTACTTAGAATGAAGTGCTTAATAAATAATGTAGAAATATTAGAAAAAACACCTGTTTAGTTCTGCCTAGCTGTTACGAGAAAAAATCTAATAAAAACCCGAGCCAAGTTAACGAATACGATTTTATATAAACATTAATTCCTGAATTCGTCCCTTAACAAAAACAATATCATAAAATAACAATCAGATTATAGGCTAGCAAACAATTGTGTCTACTATAAAGTTATAATTAAATAACACCGCAGGCTGCCAGACTATTAAGCCTGGCTGGGTAACTTGGTTCTGTGACATCGGATTTCAATAAACTAGCCAATAAGATGGTTCCAATTAAACAGTTACCTACGGCTATTCTTGGCTGGACATTTCTAGCCGCAGAGCATTCAACCCGAAGTAGCCATGTCTATCATTTTCTATACAAAAAAAGTCTGCCGATTTTTGCGGGGGAGGGGAACGTCAAATGTATGGCTATTGTGCGTAACGTACAAATAGCCACGTCAGATAAACGTCAGTCCATACAGTAAATGACGTAATTTATGAACGGTCATACGTTTTTTGGCAGAGGGAATGCCTACATGTACAGTACTGTCAAATTACTCCACTGAATTATGAATTCTAACTTAAACAATAATATATGTACCTTGACAATCGCTCCAAGCTAGATCGTTATGGATCAATCAAGATTGTCAAGCCCACATGTTTATCAAAAAGTTAATATTAGAGAAGATTAAAATTGCTTATAGTTAAATTGTGCATCAGAAACTCGTTCTAGCTTGGCCCAACCGTTTCAATACAGGACGATTTTAGAATATTTATTTTTATATCCTTTATCGCTAAGACTACGTTGGGCTCCAACTTACGAAAGTATTTTTATATAAGTAAGACGAAGTAAAAAAGTATTTTTACTCACATTTTTTTTTTAAACTGTCACTGGTATTATGCCATCCATCTATTCTACTGACAGTTATTCCCTTTGGAACTCCAATAGGCCGATAAATTTGTATATGTATACGTAGATACGTATTCGTTGTATCCACGTCGTATCACATAAATCAAAAAAGATTGTTTTGGGACAAACAAACTTTTTGATTTTTGTGATACGACGACGCTGTCAGTGTCATTTTTAGGGTTCCGTACCTCGAAAGGAAAAAACGGAACCCTTATAGGATCACTTTGTTGTCCGTCCGTCCGTCTGTCTGTCTGTCTGTCTGTCTGTCTGTCTGTCTGTCTGTCTGTCTGTCTGTCCGTCCGTCCGTCCGTCCGTCCGTCCGTCCGTCCGTCCGTCCGTCCGTCCGTCCGTCCGTCCGTCCGTCCGTCCGTCTGTCTGTCTGTCTGTCTGTCTGTCTGTCTGTCTGTCTGTCTGTCTGTCAAGACCATTTTTCTCAGGAACGCGTGGAGGTATCAAGCTGAAATTTATATCAAATATAACCTGCTACTAATCTACCATGAGCCTTAGTTAAGAGACTTTTCTGTAAGATGCTTGCGCAACTTGCGCTTGAATGAGAATTTAGTCTGAGTTTGCCGAATATCCAAAGGGAGACTATTCCAAAGACGAACTGCCTGTTTCACGAAAGAATTGGACATAGAACCGGGACGATGGTAGGGGACTGTGAGTAACAATTTACGGGAGGTGCGAAGCTCACGGCCTGGCTGTGCCATAACAAACTGAAATTTAGAACGCAGGTACTCAGGCGCTGCAGGATCAAATAAAGTACTGTAGAGCGTAGTTAGGATCCTGAGACACCGGCGTTCTCTAATACGCAGCCAACTTAGCTTCAGCCGAAAAGCAGACACGTGGTCGTATTTCCGGAGACCGTAGATAAATCGAATACAACTATTGAGGAGCCTATCCAGCCTGTTTAAAAGCCCTTGTGAAATATTGGTAAGGCACACATCACCATAATCTATGACAGGCAAGACAAGAGCCTGAATAAGCAGAGTCTTTGTACTTACTGGCAGAAAGTGCTTAAACAATAATGTAAACAATAAAATAAAATATGTATCTAACAAAACAAACATACCCATTTTGAATCTTTTATTTATTTATTTTCCCATCTGGCAAATACAAATAAGTATTACACAAAAATAAATGAGGTTATAATTTAGATCTAGTATCACGATTGTTGGAGTTATGAATTTGGAAAAGTATTCGCTAAACAAATACGCAATAAACGCTTTTTACTTCTGCAATAAATCCGTGAAATGGCCATTTACTTTAGTAAACAGTCGTTGCAATTTGGGATTTGTTCAACAAACAAAGCAAGAATTTTTAGTTGAATATTAAAGGAGGAATTATTAAGGAGTTTGATTTAATATTACTAAAATAAAGGTATGTAACTTTATTAAAATATATAATTTTGCTGAGAAAGCTTAAGATACCAAAGAAGTTGTGTTTTCTAGGTAACCTATTTCCTAATAGTTTTTGTATGAGTAATATAGTTATTTGTTTAGGTATAGTTATTTTTTCTTTTATCTGGATTAATATTGTGTTTGATTGTTTGTGCATATAAAGAAGGATGGTTCTAAGATAAGTGCCTAGGTTTTAACTCGATAGATGGCGCCTTTAAAAGTTTGTGGAGGGTTCTGTATGTAAAGCATAAGTTTGTATTATAGGTATGTTTCTATTCTCATTCCATGTTCAAAAAACCGGCCAAGTGCGTGTCGGACCACGCATAGGAGGGTTCCGTACCTTCAATGGAATAAGAACCAAACTAATACCAAAAGGTCGTATCTGATGCCTATGGAAGAAGTTTTTTGGAGATAACTCAAAAACGGCTAAACCGATAATGTTCAAAACAATTTTCGTAGAAAGTATATGATAAGGCGCATCTCCTCAAATTTTTTTATATTTATTGGACTTATGATTCAAAAGTTACAGGGGGGGGACACAATTTTTCTAACTTTCGAAACGATTATTTCAAAAAATATTCACTTAATCACAAATTGATCAAAGAAACCTCAAAATTATTTTTAAAGACCTATCGATTGATGTGTAACATGTTGATATTTGGTAAAAACATTTTTTTTTTAATTTAGTTACATGTATGGCGCGCCCCCCCTTAAAATATTTTTTTTTCAAATTTAAATACATAACTAAGTAGCGGCATATAGAATACACCTTATGTGTAAATTTTATTCAGATACGTCGTATAGGTTCCGAGTAAAATGGCTGTGACATACGGACGGACAGACAGACAGACAGACACACATGACGAATCCATAAGGGTTCCGTTTTTTGCCATTTGGCTACGGAACCCTAAAAAGTGCCTACTTACTTTTAAAACGTTAGCGTTAATTATACAGGGCAAAAGAACTAGGCATTTTAAATATGAACATAGTGATATTATTATTATTGTCGGTAAATTTTTTTTTATTAGTAATATTGATAATTATTTTTAGACGATACCGTAAACTGGGGCTATTTAAGAACCACGAGGCAATAATATATAATTTTTTTATTCCAAATATGGAATAAAAAAATTATAAGTTTTGAGTCCATTTATTTTCTTATGTGGCAATAGTAGATGCGTAAACCTTCGTCAGACAACCCTAGGGTTGCCAACTTTTTTGGAGAGAAATATAGTATTTTCCAAACCTACATGGAAAAAATATAGTACAGTCACCGGCAATAGAATCTTCCTACATGAAGGCCGCAAAAATATGTGACACGCTCTTATTTGTAGGGCCATAAGAGCGTGTCACATATTTTTGCGGCCTTAGTGTAGAAAGATACCATTGCCGGTGACTGTACAGCTTGTTACCTCATGAAGTCATGAGACATCCCAAAAATATAGTATTTTCAACTTTTTTGTTTTTTTCAACAGTACACCAAGCCATAATATAGTACAATACTATATATTATAGTACGGTTGGCAACCCTAGACAACCCTGTGTTTAATGTGAAGTTGGTTGCAGAGACGCCGACAAATACGAATTTGCGCGTAGAAAAAATAAAAAGTGTGACGGGAGAAAATTGGTTCCAAATATCATCGTCCTACTTTTGTTCAAATGTCCGTTGATGCTAGGGTAAACTTGTTTTTGTTATATATACCTAAAAGTGTATATTCTCGGGAGTTTTTTAAGCTATGGCAAACATTTTTAGCCGTTTAATTTGAACTATACAGGGTGGAAAGATAAGTCGGGCCCTGGAGGAAAACTACCTTAAAACGTTGAGATAGCTCAATTCACTGAAAGGAAACATTATTTAATTTCTTTAAAGGGACATAACTGCATTTACAAATTTTTGGAAAAGAGTGCAGTTTAAAAAAAACTATTTAATTTGTAATTTTTGCCATAAATAAATTTTATGACAATTGATGCCAATCGATCCTATTTCTAACAAGAATAAAAACTTCATAAAACTAACCAAGTCTAGGGCACAAGAGAACCCATAAATAATAATAATAATATTTTTCATACAATTAGTATGGAAAAAAGTGAAAATTAAGAAAAAACTGTGAATGCAGTTTTAGTTTTTAGGAAAAATAAAATAATGTTTCCTTTGAGCGAATTGAGCTATCTCAAGGTTTTAAGGTAGTTTCCCTCCAGGGCCCGACTTATCTTTCCACCCTATATATCGTCGATATTCTTAATTGGGACTATTTGGTACGATTTTTGGGGTTATTTAGTTTCTAGTACCAAATATCCCCTCCATACATTTCTATAAATGTAGGTTGGCCATATTTTTTCTCAACAGGACGATGGTGCGAAGTTACAAACGTACCTTCCGGAATTGCCGAAAGGAAAAAAAATCTTTCATATACTTATACACAATATTCACCAAAAGCACTGGCGGATGCTATGGCCGAGGTGGCAGCTGGCTCCGCCCATAATCACTTATCTAGTCTGTCTTAACATTGTAATAACATAACATTGTGTAATTAACATTGTAGTGCTTAGAAAAGCAAATAATTTTAATTTTTTTTAAGACTGGTATTTAATACCTCTTATGGTTTAAGAAACATGTTGATTTCATAGCAAGTTAAGAGTTTATGTTGTCTGAGATTTTTTGATTTATTTGGTTTGCTGCTACGTAGCCGTATAATTTTTAATTTAACGTAGAAAAATACTCAATATTTATGTAATTAAGCGCCCATAAAAGTGTTTAACAGGAAAGATAGCACTTTAGTAAATCTTGTTTGAATAGTAAAACTTTGTGATTTTTTTTATCCCAAAAAGACCCCAAAAATTATGGTTACTTTACTTTTATTGCTTCCAGCGGTTGTTCTTGAAGCGTCCCAAAGAGAGATAGTTATGCTTAAACTAACACAGGCTTCAAAATTTAGGGAAAATCAGGTCAACCCCCTCGATTTCCATAAAACCCCAACAACGAGGTAATTTGGGGCACCTCTTTGAAAAAAAAATTGGTTGTCTGTAAAGTCGATTTACTGACGATAGTTGAACGTGACAACGTCATAAGAAAATACTGATGGAATGGTTGCATTTTTCAAAAGAAAATTTTAATTTCACTGCACTTCATACTTGACGAAAACATGTAAATGTATTATTGTATAGCAGCTGTCCACGCGGACGCATCGCTCACTCAAGTAGGAGAGAGACAGATGTCGAACGCTGCCGAACGCGAAGGCCGATTGTGCCTCTTTGTCGCTCGTTCCGCGCTCTCGCTTGCACTTCAAGCCTTAAATGGAACGCCTCAGAGCGAGGTAACGCCGCATGAGTCATGTTTTTTCGTGCGTGCAGCCGGCTCCATCGAATTATAAGACGTTGTCACGTCAAAAAATTACTCGTTCTGTGTTAACAATTCAGACATGTGTGCAATGCAGAATTATGAAGCAGTATGCCTTTTATCTGTAAAAAATATAATAACTATTGATAAGTAAGTAAAATATGAAGTTATTTATGTTTTAGTCCAAAAATTTAACCATTTAGCCCCATTTTACGGTAAGTAGAAGAATACATTGTTGCATACAATTTGGTCACCCTACTTAATGTGAAGTCTTCTCACTTCCCGTACTGCGTATGGCAAACGTCGTATGGTGACCATGATTTACTTGGTTTAAGATTCATTTTTTTTGCGAGCGCGATGGGTACTTTTGCGCCGGGGACGACACGGGGTGGACTTTTGGATTAGGCTTTTAGTTTTCAACCGACTTCAATATTTCGAAGAAGGAGGTTCGCAATTCGTATTAGGGATCCCTGTTTTTGCTTTTTTTTATGTACCTAGTCGGTCCTTAAGTTCTGTCACAAGGGTTTTAAGTGATAAAATATAATACAAAGCTTTTATTAAAAAAAATTAGACCTGATTAGAAAGCTTATTTCATACAGATTAAATATAATATGATTAACTTATAATCAAGTAGATCGCGTATTTTATAGATCCTTGTAAACTTGAAGATTGTTGTCAGTCCCAAACACGCCGATGATTTATGAAAATTGTACTTCACAAAAGTTGGTTAAGATTATTGTTATAGTTGCCCAGAGTTACAATCTGTTATTTTTATGAAAGTAGATGATTAAGGCATATTTTAAAACCAATATTTAGTTGACTTACAAGTCTGTGCTTCAGCTATTCTTCTCCTGAACCTCAACGTATTTTTCAGTTTTGAGCAAAACACGATGATTTTTTTTTATTTATTTATTTATTGCTCAGTAATAAAAATACTTAAAACTACTACAAAACTTCGCCAAACTGCGAAACAGTTTGTTGGCGAACGGAATACACCCATTGTACATATATTTCCTTACCTTATCTAACTTAACTTCTACTTACGTCCAAGCACTAGGAAAGGGGTCACTTTGTATGGACACTTCCTTAGGTACTAAGTAACCCGTCTTCACTGCAGATACCTACATATTGAGTTAAATTTAATATATAATTTGATATAATGAATAATTTTGAGTAACTATTTAATAACAAACCCTTGATTTTTCTCTTAAACATTGTTTTGGACAAGAACTCGTGTTCGGAGGGTAAAACGTTAAAAATACGCGGTATCAGAAACTGTCTTGTTCTTCGGCCGTAGTAATTATTACACGCTTGCGGTTCGACATACCTTTTTCTTTTTGATACTCTTAGACATCGGTTGTAAATTTTTAATATCTTAAATTTAGGACACATGTATTGGTCGACAGCTAACAAGTATTTAAGTTTTTCGTGGACATGTAAAATGTTACAGATTTGAAAAAGTTGGTTGTAGTATTTATTACATTTTTCTTTAGTTTGCTTATCTACCAATGTCTTCACTAGTCTTAGTTGTAAGTTGAGGATCTTATCAAGATAAGTCTTAAAGGTGCGACCGTATGCCACTAGTCCATAACTTACCACAGAATCGGCTAACGCGTGGTACAGTGTAAATAAAATCGCCTTATTCACTATAGGTTTGAGGTTGTTAAATTAACATAAGATAGACCTTAATTTATTACACACCGACTCCACGTGGGGTTTCCAATTAAAACAACTATCAACATTTAAACCCAAGTACCTATAATCAGTGACTATTTCGAGGTGACTGCAATTACACAACATCTTATCATTGTGCAAGCATTCATATGTGTGCCCCACTATTCCGAAATTGTCAAGGGTAATTTTGAATGCCATACATCAAGGTAGTCTTCCAAAATTGTGTATCAGACTTCAGTCAGACCCATGTTAATTATATATTAAAATGAAGGTAAAAGATCAAGCTAATGCAGTATGTAAGACTGAAGCCTCTTAAAATTGAATAAGAAGAATTATGGTCTTAATCAACTCGAACAGGGCGCGTGTTTTTGACGTGGTTTTTTATTGCGCTTTTTCGAATGCTACAGGGAATTGTGTAAAACAGCCACAACTATTTGCCTCAAATAATATCGTAAATTAATCAGTGTTAAATAGGCTTTTTAACCATATATTGAAATAGTAAGCAACCTCTAACAGTTCTTATTTTACCAGTCCAAACCCTAGTGACAGAACTTATGAACCGACTAAGTATGTTCACCGATTATTCGAAAAGGCTCGACCAATTTGGAAAATTATTCAGTTGGTCCCATTGTCACCAGGTCAGGATCTGATAATGGGATCCTGGAGAAATCGAGGGTACTCTTCAAATATTATAGGCACACCTAAAGTGATTTCAGTATTTTTTTACAGTAGCTCGAGGATTTGCTTTAGTAAAGGTGGAGGCTAAGTGAAGTCGGTTCGATGTTATGTTTACGTACTTAATTTTAGATTTATTAGGATTTAAAATATTTTCTTTTAGTAGTAGTAGTGGTCGGACAAAGTTAGAGACGAAAGAGTTATGTTATTAATGAAAAAGAAGGTGGAAGTCGTAACGACTATTAAAGAAAGGAAAACCTCATATTTCGGATATATATATATACTAACCTTTTCCCGCGGCTTCGCCCGCGTACTATAAGTACTCAAAAACGATACGATGTTGATTTTCAGACTTTGTAAATACATTTGCCACTTTTAGGGGCTGAATTTTCAAAAAACCTGAAACACGTGTTTACTCATTTATTGTTAGGAATACTCCTGTGAAGTTACGAATAAAATAATCTAACAAATCTTGGTTCGCCATACAAAATTTGGACCCCCATTTTACCCCCTTAGGGGGTGAATTTTGAAAAATCCTTTCTTAGTGCACCCCTAGACCTTATAAGGAACCTACGTGACAAATTTGGAATCTCTAGAACCAGCGGTTTGGGCTATGCGTTGATATGTCAGTCAGTCAGTCAGTCAGTCAGTCAATCAGTCAGTCAGTCAGTCAGTCAGTCAGTTTCTTCTTTTATATATTTATAGATATATAGAAACAGAAAATACGATTTGTTAAATATAATCATTGAAGGGAAGATTGAGGGGAATAAAGGACGTGGTAGAAGGAGAATATCATGGATAAGGAACCTAAGAGACTGGTTAGACGTGGACAGTACAGAGAAACTAATAGGCATGACTTCAGATAGAATGGCATATAAGCATAAGGTCGCCAACCTCCGGGATGGAGAAGGCACTTGAAGAAGAAGAGTAATTTTAGTTTTTAGTATTTTTTTATATTGTTTTTAGGGTTCCGTACCTCGAAAGGAAAAAACGGAACCCTTATAGGATCACTTTGTTGTCCGTCTGTCCGTCCGTCTGTCAAGACCCTTTTTCTCAGAAACGCGTGGATAAAAATGCAAAACACTACTTTTAAAACGCTACACATAACTAATTGACTTAATTCAAATTCAAGACATGACTGAGATACCATTTCGCTATTTGGGTATCAAGCTGAAATTTATATCAAATACTCAAGGAGCTGTGAAAAAATCAAACTTCTAAGCCAACGCAATCAAAAATTTCCGCAAATTTTCGAAACTCGCAAGGGAATCATAACCTACAGGTTACTTCCCGTGAACTCAGAATCTTGAAATTTGGTACGAAGCAACGTCTTATAGCGTCTTATAAATTTTTAGTTACATCATATAATAAAAATATTTTCATAATTTTAAAGTTACTACCCCTACCTATATACCTACAGGTTTGTACGGAACCCTCGGTGCGCGAGTCCTACTCGCACTTGGCCGGTTTTTTTTTACGTAGTTATTTCTTGAAAAATAAGAAAAAATTAATGAATTCTGTTTTGTTTAAATACTATCATATGATAATATTAGGAACGTTGATCAGTTACAGAGTCAAAAGTGGTTCTGGATCACGACCCAGAAATTAACCTGTATAGGCATTTAAAAAACTTACTTTTATCAGAACGGTACACTTTTTAATACCACGACGGTGGCAAACAAGCATACGGCCCGCCTGATGGCAAGATGGTAAGCAGTTCCCGTAGCCTATTTATGATATAACTGTAATTAAGCATACATACTCAATAAAACCATGCACTTAACATAAATAGTTTACGCCATTTCGTCCGAAAATATGTGTAACTTTTTTATAAAAAAAATTACAGAATAATAAATAGACTTTTCCTGTATAAAATATATAAAAAATTTCATAAAATTGGATGTTTCTAATGTAGTTTGCACTCTACAATATGCATCAAAGGTTTAAAATGTATGCGCGCAGTTGTAAATAAAAAAACCTTTTTAAATTATTTTCAAAACCGATCTACGCTCGAGGGATGTCAATGTAAACGCAACTGTTTACACATTTTCTTTTTTTTTCGAAAAGCGAATACTGCATACATTAGCCTCTATGGGACCCAGGGTGCCGTTACCGTGAATGTTATCCTGCCGGCCCTCAGTTGCAGGCCTTCGCTTGCCGTTTTAGTGGGACCTCTGGGATCGCATTTTCGTTTATACGAAGCGACAAGGCTCTTATCGCCTAAAAGTTTTACTTGTACCTACACTAAAGTGACATTTTCAGACTAATTTGGTTTATTAAATGGTGGTGATTTTAGAATATTCTGACGAAAAAAAACAGAAGGTAACGTATTCCTAAGAAACTTTACCCAAAGGGACCTATATAAGCACATAATATTTTAATATTGAGTAAGTATCAATGTTTACAGTAAGTCATACCATACCGACCATCTTTCTTACGCTAATACTATACATATACCCAAATAGGGGTATTAAAGTTATTCTCCTTTGCTGCTACTGACAAATTTGGTTTGCCGGACTGTAGGTACTTAGTTGATACCTAGTGACAAATTAAGTCTACCTTCATTCACATATTTTACAAAATTATGTTAACTAAAAGGATTTATTTCGTAAATTTAAGTACCACATCTTTTTAGTTAATTTATTTATCTGTATAAAGTGAAGCGCTTCTAATAACATCACCACGGGTCAATGAAACTAAAACGAATATATAAAAATCTATAGCCGAAAGTATAGTAAAGAACCATTTTAAAGAGGCTTTGCTGAACCACCATTAAACGTTATCATACCAAAAACAATGATAAATTACCAAACCTTAATCCCACCACAAGTTCTTGCTTAGCTTACGACAGATATCCGCCTCAAAGCATATATTTTGCTGAAAGGTCGGATGCTAGTCCCGCAATATTAGGAAACCACTGGGAAATATTATTATATTTAACGAGCTCGGCTTTCGGCTTTTACGAATACCGTTATCGCAGTTTAAATCTTAAATACGGTAGAATACGCAAACATTCGTCGTAAATGTCATGCGCAAAAATGTTGTATTCAATAGCCATCTTTACAGTAAAAAGTGTGGGTATTTGAGCTTTAAGTATTGCTATTATATTTTTCTTCAGGGACAGTCATCGCAGTGTACATACAACCTTTTGCCGTTAAATGGCAAATACTTTTAAAACCCGCCCTATTTAGAAACAAAATTTAGGTTTACGGGTGACATTCACTCTTCGACTTAACAGGGTTTAACTACAAATTACGCCATTTCACGCTCCGTAAAAGTTTATTTAAGTAATTTAGATGTAACGTCATTCGGTAACCATTAAGCTTTGTAATTATTTTGAGATTCTCCTTTTCGTACAGAAATCGTAAATTCTATCACGCTAAGTGCCGTACAAAATCTTGGATTTGTCAAGCTTTCTTACTTTTGCTAGACTAGTGCTTTTGCTAGGCTAAGCGGTGGGTCTAGAGTGGATTTAAAAGCCGTTATAAGAAGTTTTTATAAGATATTGCTGCTCGATGTTATAAAAACTTAACACATTTTTTATATAGTTTGGCCATCCAAGCATAGATAGGAAGAATTATACTGTCTCTTTCTTACGCTACTAACCTCGTTCCCAAAATAGGGATGAGTATAGGTTATTACTTCCACTGTTACTGCACTTTTTTGCCAGAGCCAGACTATATTAAGTAAACTCACTTAGCTTCAACCACTCACTTACTGGCCTGGGGGGCTTAGCCAAGATGACAATCGTTTGCAGAAAACGAATCGAAACGCTATCCGTCTCTTTATCGGCGTAATGAAGAGTGAGCGAGAGCGTGTAGCATTTCGTTTCGTTTTCTGCAAACGATTGTCATCTTGGCTACAGAGCCTGGCCAGACAATGTCTACCTTTACAGTATGTGGCCCTGTGACCCGAGCAAAAAATTAAAACGTAGATTCTACTCCTCAAACTATAAAACTTTTGTTCAACAACTTTAAAAAAATATGGAGTCGTAAGATTGTCTCTTTTTCATACAAACTAAATAGTATTATCAATGTACGTTAAAATCCGTCCAATTGACATACTTTCTCAGTCTTGTCACCCTACCGACATAATCAATTTCGTAAATACATTGCGTATTCGAATAAACTTTAAAGTGCACTTAAAATAAAACCTTTAATTTTTAAAGTCGCTGAACAAACGTTGTCTAGTTTGAGGAGTAAATAGAATCCACGATTTAATTTTTTTGCTCGTGTTAGAGGCCACACCCGGTAGATCCGCATTCCTCCAAAATTCATTAGGCCTCTATTTTCCGTATCAGGAGCTGCAGTGCTGTCGCGAATATCGCGAAGCAGTTCGTGCTTGCCGGTTTTTCGGATAGATAGCGGTGGCAGTCACGTTCGATCTCAATATCGCTTTTAGTATGGACGGATTTTTTATGGGTGTGTTGTAGGGTAGATACACGGACGACGGGAGGAGAGAAGGTTGTGCGCGAACAAATCAATGGTAAGCGCTTTAATATTTATCTTTCTACTCGTATCAGTTCATGGACTTTCTTACTGTGTTATTGTGATGGTCATGTGTCTTGTGTTATTTTATTTACAGGCGTGTATCAGTGCTCAGAGAGATCTTTGATCCCAGTGAGTTGTCAATGGTTATAAGCTCAGGGTAACCATAGTGTGAGGAACGGGGTCGCTGTAATGGGAGGTGGAGGCGACTATTTAGCCCAAGATTCCAGATGGATAATCACGGGAGGCTCATGTCCGTAGTAGTAATCAAAGGAGATATCGTCAGCTCACACCATCAACGTCCAGGCCGTGTCTATGTATAGTACCTGCGTGTCCGTTAACATATTTATATCATTCGTATTCTCTAGTCAGTAAACGCATCGGCTCAGTATACCAGAAAGAAGCTGACGACAAGTGCCATCTATTGAGCCGAAATTAAATTATTTTGACACTGTCAATGCGCTGAACAAAATGTATAAAAGTGAGACTGCTGCTGCTGAATGCAAATATTTTTAGTATGAAAATAATCTGTTCTTTAACCGAAACCGGTTATTTTCATACTCAAATAACCGGTTTCCATTCCCTAGCGCTATCGCGTTTGTCCGTGCTTAGGTTTCTGTTTTTTTTTAGTAATCAAATATACATACATATCACTTACAGACTAGTCCAACACATGGTATATAGATATTGTAGCATGACGCTACGTTTATCGTACGACATCTGTCGACTTTCTTTGGAACTTCTGTGTCTAAGGGAGGTCTAAGGCTAGGTTGCGGTTGATATATAAAAAAGCGTACATTGTAATTTGGCTGCAGGAAAATAATGGATTAATGAGGCGGGTGATATGGATGGTGACAGATGATTCGCTGGCTGAACGTAGCCTAAATTAAAGAGCCAGGTCTTTGTACGCCCTTGTTTTGCTAAAATATTCCCAAAATTCTAATTGGCTCGTTTGACGGGCGTACAAAGACCTGGCTCTTTAATTTAGGCTACGTTCAGCCAGCGAATCATCTGTCACCATCCATATCACCCGCCTCATTAATCCATTATTTTCCTGCAGCCAAATTACAATGTACGCTTTTTTATATATCAACCGCAACCTAGCCTTAGACCTCCCTTAGACACAGAAGTTCTGAATAAAGTCGACAGATGTCGTACGATTAACGTAGCGTCATGCTACAATATCTATCATTAGAAGGATCAAAAGACATTTAAGAAATCAATCGACTAGTTTAATTTTCATCAAATTACAAAATTTGTTCTGTTGTTATGAAATGAAAGCCAAACTTGCATCATCTGAATGTACGGAAATTTTGCATAGCACGCTCCTGTATTAGACCATGTGTATATATAATTAACTACAACATTAACGACTGAGAAATGGATAATGTTAAATTTATTTGATTACATACTTGCTTAAATTATCCAAATTAATGCAACACAATAGAATCATTATTCAAATTAAGATTCAAAAAACCTATTTAAAAAATTCACCCAATTATGTATCAGCACGCAGTATGGCGGTGGTGGCGACACATAAGAATGTTTTGCAGTAAAACACTTCGTAATTTGCATTAACACGTTTAATTTTGCAGATTAAGTAAATTATTTAAAATTAGCAATGTGGTCCTTCGAGCCGGATAGAATGTAATTAAATTACAATAATCAGATTATTTAAAATTAGTACTTCACATAAAAACGACGATAATTTTGCCCTTGTTTTGCTAAAATATTCCCAAAATTCTAATTGGCTCGTTTGACGGGCGTACAAAGACCTGGCTCTTTAATTTAGGCTACGTTCAGCCAGCGAATCATCTGTCACCATCCATATCACCCGCCTCATTAATCCATTATTTTCCTGCAGCCAAATTACAATGTACGCTTTTTTATATATCAACCGCAACCTAGCCTTAGACCTCCCTTAGACACAGAAGTTCTAAAGAAAGTCGACAGATGTCGTACGATTAACGTAGCGTCATGCTACAATATCTATCATTAGAAGGATCAAAAGACATTTAAGAAATCAATCGACTAGTTTAATTTTCATCAAATTACAAAATTTGTTCTGTTGTTATGAAATGAAAGCCAAACTTGCATCATCTGAATGTACGGAAATTTTGCATAGCACGCTCCTGTATTAGACCATGTGTATGTATAATTAACTACAACATTAACGACTGAGAAATGGATAATGTTAAATTTATTTGATTACATACTTGCTTAAATTATCCAAATTAATGCAACACAATAGAATCATTATTCAAATTAAGATTAAAAAAACCTATTAAAAAAATTCACCCAATTATGTATCAGCACGCAGTATGACGGTGGTGGCGACACATGAGAATGTTTTGCAGTAAAACACTTCGTAATTTGCATTAACACGTTTAATTTTGCAGATTAAGTAAATTATTTAAAATTAGCAATGTGGTCCTTCGAGCCGGATAGAATGTAATTAAATTACAATAATCAGATTATTTAAAATTAGTACTTTACATAAAAATGACGATAACGATATCATATAAAGATATTTCACATTCAATAATTTCCTTAGTGGATAGAATGTAATTAAATTACAATAATCAGATTATTTAAAATTAGCACTTCACATAAAGATGAAGATAACGATATCGATATAAAGATATTTCACATTTAATAATTTCCTTAGTATTGTAGACCCGGATAGAATGTAATTAAGAATAATAATCGGATTATTAAAAATTAGCACT
Organism: Pammene aurita; assembly: GCA_947086415.1. Lineage (NCBI taxonomy): Eukaryota > Metazoa > Arthropoda > Insecta > Lepidoptera > Tortricidae > Pammene > Pammene aurita. The sequence goes on from OX352308.1 coordinate 17,282,841, forward strand.
TCACATAAAAATTATGATAATGATATAGATATAAAGATATTTAACATTCAATAATTACCTTAGTATCGTAGACGTCTACTTTCCGCACGAAAGGAAAATAAAACGAGGGAGTACTAGCAAAACTAGTACATACAAATAAAGACTCGGCTGGTAATTTGGCTGCGGGGGAAGTAACTGATTAATGAGGCGAGTGATATGGATGGTGACAGATGATTCGCTGGCTGAAAGTAGCCTAAATTCAAGAACCAGGTCTTTGTACGCCCGTCAAATGAGGCAATTAGAATTTTGGGGATTGCGGGTAATTTGGGGATAAAAGATGCGGATCGCAGATATGTAAGAATGGTAACAACAATATAGAACTAAATCACGGCAAATAAAATTCGATGTCCCCAATTAAACTCTAGAGCACTTCACGGAGCGACACGCCGGTTTCACCTGGTGAGCCACGCGGGATGCGGGCTCGAGTTCTTTAGAGGCGACTGGCGGCCGTATCCTAGAGCGACACTCCGGTTTCACCTGATGAGCCACGCGGGATGCGGGCTCGAGTTCTTTAGAGGCGACTGGCGGCCGTATTCCAAGGCGATACTCCGGTTTCACCTGGTGAGCCATGCGAAATGCGGGCTCGAGTTCTTTAGAGGCGACTGGCGGCCGTATTCCAAGACGATACGCCGGTTTCCAATATCTGCGTTGGACAGTATCGCAGTTTCGGCCGCAAACGCTTGACGCCCCTCCGACGCGGTACACGCACGCACTTGGCGTTGGATATCAAAAACTACTAATTCCAATCACACCCAACAAATAATCAAACTCTGATTAAAATAGGAAAAAAGGGATGTCAAAATGGATTCTGACAACTGCACAGCTCGAGGTTCACAATCTATCTGTCTTCTCGACTAAAACAAAAACTATTCCAAACTCCTACAAAGTTTGAATTTCAAATTGATGCGAATATCCTCTTTTCTCAGTCGTCAGCTTCTTTCAAAATAAAAAAAGGACACATCATATTTTGATATCGGCGCCACCTAACTATAAGTAGACGAACCGCGATCTAATCTACCCTAACTCGCGCAACTTGGCCGGTAAACAAAATTAATAGCGCGGATAGTCCGAAGGGACGCCGCGAGATGTAGCTGGCGTTCTTTCGGCATGCTACAGTTTTCAATAAAAAACCCTATTCCAATCTGTCTCCGGCGGGCATGGGGTAAACACCAACATGAGTGTGTCAAGAGTACCCACCAAAAACATAAATGTAAAAAAGGAGAGCCAAGTTCAATACAAAAATTATGCTTGGCTTTGGGCTTCGCCGCAAAAAGAATGGAGATCTAAATGAGTGCCAAGTTCTATGCAAAATCCAAATATGTATTTATAGGAACAAAATAACATTATGAACAAGTATTAAACTCTATTTCTTTGCTTTATTGGATACCTATAACAATTGCTGTTATTTAAAAATGTGAGATCTTAAAGTAGGTCAGATTTGACTTGGCCAGTTTTCATTACATCAGTCATTTTATAAAGTTATTGAACATATATATATATATATTTTAATTCTGATAAAAACTGGCCAAGTCAAATCTAACCTACTTTAAGATCTCACATTTTTAAATAACAGCAATTGTTATAGGTATCCAATAAAGCAAAGAAATAGAGTTTAATACTTGTTCATAATGTTATTTTGTTCCTATAAATACATGTCCAAATAAGCCAAAATCCAAATTTTGCATAGAACTTGGCACTCATTTAGATCTCCATTCTTTTTACGGCGAAGCCCACAGCCAAGCATAATTTTTGTATTGAACTTGGCTCTCCTTTTTTACATTTATATTTTTGGTGGGATATCATTACTTTTTGTAAAGAAAACTAGGCAGGTATTGAGATTTAATGTTTTTTCTTGCGTTTCCGCTGCATGGTTTTCTTTTTTATGCTATTGTCTACATTCTCCCGCGCGCCGCCGACGACACACCGTTGGCCGGTCGTTTAGCGCGTATTACAAGTTTTTTGTATGGGGACACCACTTATTATTTGACTTAACTTTATTTTTATATTTATAGCAAATATAATAATACATATATTGGGATAGTTTCAAATATCTGCTTGTAACGGTTCCAACGATATAATTTTTTTTTTTTGTATGGAGACCCCCCCTAGTTTTTAACTTTTTTTTATTTTTAGATTTTTTCCTACGCTTACACACAATTACCGAGCTGGATTCCAAATTTCATCCTTCTAGGTCATCTGGAAGTAGGATAGGTTTAGGTACTATATGTCAGTCAGTCAGTCAGTGCTAAAATTTACGACTTTTTGACCTTCATATCTTTATAACCGTTTGAGCTAGCTTCATGAAATTTGGGCTTCTAGGTGTCCTTATGGATATAATTAAACACACGTTGTTTTGTGTTTACGTTAAAGAGGTTTTGAGTTATAGAAGGGTCAAAAGTGGCACCAAGTGGTTCGTGTAATATACACTTGGCGCTGGCTGGCCAGTTCCTTTGCTTGAACTTGGCTTGACACGCTGCCGCGTGTCTAGATTTTAGACAACTCTCCCGCGTTGCCACTTTTGTTTTTGACTGTAGGTTTTATGACTGTGTATCAATTTAGTGTCGTTACGTCATAAATTTAAATATTGTTATTTTATAATTCAGAAAAAAACAATACAATACGAATATTGAAAAAAGTTATTCCCTTCACTTTCCATTAGAGTTGAGGATTTCTCGGTTTCATCGTTAGGAATAGGAATGTATTAATCTTTTTCTATTTAAAGGTTTCCTTAGACCATAGTATACTGATATAGCACTACAAAGGTAGATATGACAAGTTAAAGCTTCTTAAGAGGAATGAATCTTCATAGGGTAGGGTAGAGTGCTTTTAGATGTTTAATGTTTTCATACAAATGACAAGTTTGAGAGCGCTATTGTGGTTATTTCTGAATTTTATGTGATTTTAGATTGACTTGTATTAGAATATTTACAGCATTTACGCTATAACATATACAATTTCTAGGTCAATCAACACTTTATTTACATTAACCAATTACCATAGTTTTATCTCCTGCTTTATTCTTGAAAATAAAGATTAACTGCCAAGAGACACATCTTGGGACGCAAGGTAGGTATACAATCACCTTCCGGCTGATATAACCTCAGCACCTAGTACCCCGATTTTTAAGGCAAAGCTCAAAAAATGGCTTCTCGAGCAGGCCTTCTTCGACCATACAAAGCTGTGCTCTAGTAACTAGTTGTAAGACGTCAGGACAATAAATGTACTACATACTCTTATATATACACGGTGCCCGTGAGCATTGCGAGAGATTTTAACCACGCATTTATGAGGTCAAAAGAATGAAAAAACATTATATGACTTTTGTTGTAAAACGCCAAAAAAAAATTTTTTTTTTACTTTTTTTTTCACTTTTTTTGAATGCTGTTCTACATAAAAAGTAAATCATTAAGTAAAGTAAGTCATTAGAAAAAAGTAACGGAAAAAGTTAATTGCTACATTTTTTCTCGTAAAAACTAGTCCATGCAAAGTGTTTCTTAGGTCTTTGATATCAGTCAATAAGAGATGTCTAGACTATGCCCCATACCGGTGAGATCGCCATCAAAAAATCATTTTACACTGAGAAACAATTCAAAATGCAATTTTTTGTAAGTAGTATTTACTCTGAAACTATGGCGAATTTCGAAAAAGTTTAAAGGACATTTTGTTCTCTAAATATGATAATGAATACACTGTTAAAGTCTCTCGCAATGCTCACGGGCACCGTGTATAAATACATATACATAGGTATATGCTATAGTTTTGTTTAATAAGTAAGTTTGGCATGTAATTGAATATTACCAATAAATATGATTATTATGACACCAAATAAATGTAAATACATGCATCGTTTAAAGGACTAGTAACTTTCAAACCAGCTTTTTTGCCCTTTGAGCACAGAGAACCTCCTATAGAGTAATAATGTTGCTCATTTTGTTCGCGCCGCGAGTCACCAAATCTTGCGAAAGACGTGAGGGGCGGGTGGGTGATAGCGGCTCTGCGATTGGTCGATTCAAGGACCGCGCGCTATCACCACGCTATCACGTGGTTGCGTAGTGATGGGACATGTGTACTACAAGTAAACGGAACTGTACCGTACCGTACCGTAATTTGTTGTTGTTGATTGAGGTATTTACTGTTTACTAAATTGATAACAAATAACAATAATGCAATATGTATATGCCTACTTTAAAAACGTATTACCAATAATTTTTACCTAGTCGCCTTATAGACTAATCTAAAATTACCTTATCTGTGCATTGAAAGTACTTTTAGAAGCGACTCCCATGTGACACCCAATTCAAGGTGTCTTCTAGAAGCAACGCTCATGTGACACCCATTAATAGTTGCTTAAAGCCACTCCTATGTGACACCTATTGAAAGAGCCTTATAGAAGCAACGCTCATGTGGCACTCATTAAAACCGTTTTATAGAAGCAACGCCCATGTGACACCCATTGAAAGCGTCTTATAGAAGCAACACTCATATAACACCCATTGAAAGCGTCTTATAGAAGCAACGCACATGTGACACCTATTGAACTTGTCTCATAGCAGTAACGCTCATGTGACACCAATTAAAAGTTCCTTAAAACAACTCTCATAAGACACCATTTGAAAATGTCTCATAGAAGCAACGCTCATGTGACACCAATGAAAAGTTACTTAAAACAACTCTCATGTGACACCCGTTGAAAGTATCTTATAGAAGCAACGCTCATGTGGCACCCTTAATACCCATATTTATTATAACTACATATATGAAAAGAAAAACTACCGACAGAATAAATCTTTAAATTCTACCAACTACTCAAACTAAAAGAAAAAAGAAAATAAAACAAAGATCTTCTGTTTTCTATTGTACTTCGTATATTTGTTAAGTCGAAAGTACGTGGTGCCGGTATATAAGTCCGGTACACATCATCCGCACATCACTATCCTACACGTGCTTCCGTAAGAAAGGAATAGCACAATGCATTATTAACATGATAAAAAGAGACGGGCATACTAACTACTTCTCAATTGACTAATTCAAAATGAACTCCGCTGGCTAGAAACATATTAAAGTAAAAAAATATTTTGAAGTAAAAGTGGAATGTAACTCCAACTCTTTTGATTCTTAACGTTTAAAAACATTTGCCACACCACCTTACACTACAATATGCCAGAATTTTGAATAGTGTTCATACGTATTTTTAAGAAAAACTTGCATACACGCACACTACGTGCAGGTCTAAAACATGGTCGCAACTGAACGGCACGGCGGACGCCCGCGCAATTTATTAGTCGTTTTACTCCAACGAGTGGTGACCCCAAGTCGCCTTGTAAGGCTTATCTAGTGGTTACCTTATCTGTGCCTTTGAGCTACTACGATAAAATAATTACCGAATCGTAGAATCACTGCTATCAAATCCATCGACAGAATAGTATCGACCAAGAAGCCCAGTATAATCAGGCTTCGAGATAAATGACGAATACTCGTTATTTAAGAGGCCTTATTCCCAAAACGCGCGAATTTCTTAAAATGCTTCTTTTTATTCGAAGGCTATGGCTAAAGTACTTAGTTTTTTTAAATCAACTATTGATGCATATAATATTTCATTTCTTTATCTAGACGGCCATCGGAGCAAATATAAAATTTTAAAGAGTAAAACATGAAAAAAATTGGTCGTCTTGGAAGGCCTTTCCGGATTTTCCAGTTAGATGTACCGTTCATTTCCAAATTACGCAAAAAAGGGTGTCAATTCTTATTCAACTTGAATAAAATTCAATTGAGTATATCATGTCTGAGACGGCCATGGAAATAAATATCGAAGATTCATCTTGGATAATAGACAAAATACCTCCTGATTATATGCCAGTTTTTTGATGAAAACACGTTTACATTTAATTTTTTCCACGAAAACTCTATGAATATTTTGCCCTAAAAAGATTATCATAGGAAAGTTAAACTATATTTCTATCACGATAAAAAATATCATTACTATAGTGGTACGTTTTAATTTAGTATGAATTTTTAAAAATGACCTATAAATCACACTTCACAGGACACTTTCTGTAAGAATCGTAGTTTTGGGTTCTTAATAATAATAAATATGGTTCAAAAGTATTTTTTTGTATTACTAATACTTCAAACTATCTTATAGATAGCATTTTATGCGGCTTTTTTCATTAATAGAGTTTTTCGACCTTTTAGGGAATAAGGAGCCTTAAGATCACTTTATACAGATTGTAATGTGAACAGCAGCCCTGGGGGCTTAGCCAAGATGACAATCCTTTGTAGAAAACGAAACAAAACGCTATTGGTCTCTCTATCACTCTTCCATATTAGTGCGATAGAGAGACGGATAGCGTTTTGATTCGTTTTCTACAAACGATTGTCATCCTGGCTAAGCCCCCTCATCTGATTGAGCTAATTTCGTCCCAAAATAAGTGTTCTCATTGCATTTGTTATTCAATTGAGTCCCAATCCAATCAGCTGGCCTAATTCAGTCAATCCAATCTGCGACCTGTGACCGTTAGCTCTAGAAAGCTGAAATTTGGTACTAATATGTATATCAATCACGCCGACAAAGTAGTAAAATAAAAAGTGGAAAAAAATGTTTTATTAGGGTACCTCCCCTATACGTAAAGTGGGGAATGTTTTTTTTTTCATTTCAACCCTAACGTGTGATATATTGTTGGATAGGTATTTAAAAATGAATAGGGGTTTAGTAAAATCATTTTTTGATAATGTAAATATTTTCGAAAATAATCGCTCCAGAAGTAAAAAACAATGTGTGTCCCCCCCTCTAACTTCTGAACTATAAGTTTTAAAAATATGAAAAAATCTCAAAAGTCGAACTTTATAAAAACTTTCTAGGAAAATTATTTTGAACTTGAAAAGTTGAGGTTGAATAGTTTTTGAAAAAAAATTACTAAATAATTTCTGAACTAAGTTTGTAATTTAACCGTATAAGCAGGTGTTTATTGTACCTGTAATTTCTACAAAATCACAATGAAATAACGTGCTTTCAAATAAAGTAAAAACGGTGAAAATCGGTTCACGCAATAAAGAATTATCCCATAAAAATCATACTTTAAGCTCGCGCGCAATAGTTTACTTAATTTGCCGATAGATGTCGCTGTACGTGGAACGCTCATATCCTACATGGCGGTGTTAATTTAACTCTTAAGTGGGGACACTTACTGTGACGGACGGAAAACTACGGAACCCTACACAGTGAGCGTGGCCCGACACGCTCTTGGCCGGTTTTTTTATTTTTATATATAAGTCACACTTGTAAGTGTCAATTTTCATTAAATTTAGTAATTATTTTAGGAAAAGTGTTACATTTTATTTAATGAGTTGTCCGTCACACCAGTCGCTGTCAAATTAACCCTTAAATGCATGATTTTTTATTTTCTTTCCAAAATAAAAATGTAAATAACTAATGGCGTAATAAACACGAGAAAAATATTTAAAAAATCTATGGACACATATTGGGTGAATTTTGTACTACTAAACAAAATGTCGATACAGCTTACATTATGCATTCCCGGCAATATGCCTATATACGACGTATGAAAGATCTGAAATACAAATTATTTTTAGGTACGAATTAAACATTTTCGAAAATATATGCTTGTAATACACGTAATTAACACTAACTTACTATAATATTACGCCATTTCCGTCACGAGGTGGTAGAGCATCGAAAGAAATCTGCGTGAAAGAATACTATAGCTACAATAACCCCGTTATCGACGAAAAAGGGTAACACCCTATTAAAGACATAACACACTCTATAAAGAAACACAATTTTGTTAACTAATTTATATTTATATTAAAAATTATAATCTACAAAGCCGCCAAAAGATAGCCAATGGCCAACTTGATCGAGTCTTACGTTTTTCGATGGTGCCACTTGCAATTTTCTTTTCTTGACGACTGGCTGATCTTGTGCAGTACTGGTCCCCGGTCTGCCTCTTTTTCGGTCAAGTTTCTTACCGAGTTCACGTAGAGTCTCGGCAACTTCGAGCCGAAACATAGCTAGCTAATGTTTTTTTTTTTAACTTTTAATTTTAACAATGAATATTGCCATCATGATGCCACAAAAAAAGTAAAAAAGTTTTTAACTTTACGGGATCTCAAATAGTAATAAATCGAAGATAAATTCCTCACAATACCTTCCTTTAATTGTATATCTAATTAATAAAAGATATGAAATAAAATAACTTAACTAATAACATCAAAATCATGTACGAGTTAAATTACTCAGCAAGAGTAATTTCAATACTGCTAATAGTATTGTAAAAGTGCTGGGAATGCATAATATAAGCTAGATCGTACATGAACAAAGACGCAAATATTGTTAACTTTTAGACTGAGAACTTTATTAAATTTAGTAAACTTAGATAAAAACCGCCAAACACACTCAACGAAAATCTTCATAATCTAACTTTTTCTAAATTTCTGCCATCTTGCTTATAAACACTTATAACTTTTTTTAATACAGTTATGCCAACAAATCAGTAATAAATCATTAAATTCATTAGTTTTTCCTTTGATATCACTCTTAATATCATTATAAATAGTCCTAATTTTTTAAAATTCTTTCTAATGTACGCTGCATCGTACACCATGCATTTAAGGGTTAAGGGTATCCTTTAATTTGAAATCACTTTTACTCATGGTTGTTGGCACGGGTATACAAGTAATTAGCAATTTATATTAAACAGCATTCCAATTTTCTTGGAATCAAAACTGCAAAGGCAAAGCAGGTAAGAAAACCTGACGTCACGTCTCGCGGCTTGGTTAGAAAAGATCGCTATTGGGTATAGCGAGAATAACATTTAATTCCGTTTCCTTCGGTTTTCTTGAAACATTTCGTGTTTCCCCTAGGAACGAGGTTCTAAATTAAAGCCAGACCAGTAATATATGATCATGCGCCATGTTTCGGAATCTCATTGGAACTAATTTCTTACACTGGCAATAATTGTAATGACAGAATGATAGGTATGTGATAGGTTGTCATCATTGTCAGTGTCCTTGTGGCGGTTTACTTGAATAATAGTAAAGTGTTGAATATTAAATAATAAACGACAAAAAATGGATAGTCAAGAGCGAAACATTGTTTATAGGTAATGTACATAATAATAAACTGCTGTAAATAATACGCTCGAGAAATGAAACTATGGTGGAAACATTTCCAATTTTACATCAGAGCTGACAGGTAAACAAATCAAGACATGACATACCATAGAGAATAATACACTCTATGACTATACTGAACTGTTGCCATATAAATGAGAGTAATAGCGCCCTCTTGACAATGATCATATATTTCTGGCAAGTAGTAAGTAGCTACTAACTATCAACCGTAGGTAATGAGCCACCTGTGACAACGTCACGTACATTTCCCATATGAAGCAGTATCGTTCTCAATGTTTAGGTTGACTTTATGGAAGAAAGAAGAGAGTTGATATTGACACTGAATAACTTCACGCAAACGCGCGTTATTGTCCCAGTAGGTACTTACATGCCATTTTTAATCTTATTATTATTATAGCCTTTATTTAACAACTTTTTTTATATAAATAGTATGTTATTTTATTAGACTTTAAGTTTAGACGTTGTCTTGCCATCCGGCATAGGCCTCCTCTAAAGATTTCCATTCTTTCCTATCCATAGCTGTCCTTTTCCAGAGTATATATACAGCCTTGGCCAGAAGCGTTGAGCACCCTTGCGATTTTCATACAAAACTCGAAAGTTTAGACCGGCGTTTCTATCTGTTTTGAAGTTATTTTATCAATTAATTCAAACTGAACAGGCATGTTTTGTTGAAGTGAGTAGTAACTGCATAGAATATTTGCAATTTTTCGCACCGACCTAAATTCGCATTTTTGGGACCTGCACTTTTCATATTTTATAGGTACCTTGAAAGTGTTATTAAGTGAAGTTTTGTAGATATATCAATAAAACATAACATTTTATGTCATCGTACATTGTTATGATAGGGAATTAATACTTAACATCAAAATTGTAAACAAAAAAAAAAAAAATATACGCGTCGACTTGAGAACCTCCTCCGTTTTTTTCGTCGGTTAAAAAAGAGCTATGCTCAACACTTCTGGCCAAGGCTGTACCTCCTATATGTCTTATAATATCATCTTCCCAGCGGCGTAGTTTCCCTCCTTGTTTCCTTTTTCCATCCCAGAGATTCCATTCTAAGATTTTTTTTTTCTAACCATGTGTCCGTTCCATCTCCACTTTAATTTTCTTATTGTCTTAATTATATCTATATATATATGTGATAATGATATGATTTTTAACCTTAACTTGGGTTTTAACTTATGACACCCAACAAAGGTGTATTATTCCCTTCTGGGTGTCAACTGTTGGGCATTATCGTGTCGAGTACGTTTAACTTTTATTCCTAGTTATGTTTGCTTCAACAAAATGATTGTACGTACCTATAGGTGTAAGTAATTCCTACCAACTTATTTAAAAAAACTGTATTCACCACCGATAATAAAAAACGAAAGGGAAACACAATTTGCCCGATAATTTGACCCCACAATAGTGCTGTAAGAACGACTCGTACAGCAGTTTCTCGGTGAATTTTATTAGACTTTAGTCAGTGATAAGACTGGCCGGTTAGAAATTTTCACGAGCCATATTTTCGGTAAATATTGTTTGTGACTGTCTGTACCTCTACTATATTCTAACTCAATGGTATTCACGATATAAATCTCACGCTGCTCGCGATCAGGCCTGTCATTTGTCAGACTTCACCTGTCCAATTACTAGCGTTACGGAAATAGAATGAAACGGCTCCCGAAATGAAAGAGGCATCAAAGGCCTACGGAACTGAAAGCCTATTCTTATATTATTATATGTGTAAAATACGCCGATTATTATATTAGAGACATGGCGCCATTAACATGGTCATAACTTCGTATAGCTACTAAACAAAAGTTTCCGGGAGTTTTTTGATGTGTACGCGGAGCAGAATCTAACGCGTAGATCCGACAGAGACTGAGAGAGAGAGAGAGAACGAGAGAGGAAGAGAGGGAGCTACCTCAATAATTTCAAGAAATGTAAGAGGCACATGAACGCACCACAACACGAAGTGGATACTACCCCTGTCTGTATCATGGGACACAGGCAAAGACAGGGTTGTAACCTACATTGTGTTAAGAAGTTACTTTCACTACTGAGTTATTAGATGGTAAACCGAACGGCTGCCTAATAAAACGGTATCCTATTCTGTCTCCAGCAGACGGTGACTCGGTCTCCGTATGGAAAAACCTCATAAAACATCAAGGCTAGGGAGTAGTCAAGAGTCACTGGTCTTTAAGTATTTGGTAAACTTGCCACTTATTTTCATGCCTTGACTGATATGATTAATAACCCCCCATTCCGTATTTTCCGCCCAGATTCTACGCGTCTCAATCCCCTAAAAATACTGCGAATTTCCAAAGGTTACCGTAGCAGTTATCAGCACATTGAAGTCTTTCAGCTTTTATTTCAAACTGTTTTACGGCGGTCTACCTGTCCGTCGTAAAAAACCTATAAATTGTAAGTCCTCACTCAGTGCTCTAAAGTATAAACCTTCGAACGCGTTTATAGCTTGTAATAAAATTAATATCGGCATGAGAGGAAATGATAATATAATATTAATTTTCAGGACCACTCGGCACGTTTCTGTAACGAACTGGGAAAGGTTATTTCAGCGCAGGCTCCTTTTTTGTGTAGAGGTCGTATTCAGGATCGCCCACGTCTGTTAAAGGACGTTGACGAATCGTTTTCCCAGCTAAATGTATAAGAAAAAATCATTACGTTAGACCGGTAAACGCAGACATCTATCTAAAATTGCATAGTAAAACATGGTCAATCATGACAAGATTAACTGACGAATGGTAAATACTACTAATATTATAATTTGTCGGTGTAAGTAGTAAGTAAATAATTTACCGGGTGAGGAGATCAAAATTATCTTTACACCCTTTTATTCTCTTAACAAAAAAGTCTCTGAACATGCACTTTATCGCATTGACAATAGAGGCGTTATTCAGATATTTGTGACCACCTTGGCCGCTCCGAAATATCCGATGGCGACTGTACAGAACAGCGTGCGTCAACCAACCAAATATCAACTTATATAAATGTCATATACAAAGGAAAAAGTGACCTAGGCCTCCAGTGCCCAGGGCTGGGATCGAACCAGCGTCTTCTGCATTCGCGGCAGACGCCTTAAGCTTTCTCCTTTGTATATGACATCTTCATAAGTTTATAATGTATATAGTAGTGTGTCTACTTAAAATAAACAAATCAAAATATTTATTAAAAATAATTTGATTTGTTCTTCAGTTGAACCAAATGTAAATCATAATTTATATCCGTTGCTCGATACTGTCCCAGTACATGTCATAGTTAAATTTAAACTTAAGTGGGTGGCTGTCAACTGTTCGGCAATAACGTGTCGAGTTCTAGCACGTTTACTTTATAGTCGTTAAGGATACAAATTAAGTAAGTATATGCTTTCCAAACCGTCGTGTAAGTTTTTAAACTATATTTTAAATATTGCTATTTAGCCAAAATAAATACCTACATTTATAGTAAACTTCAATCTCAAACCGGCAGTATCTAATTTATAAATATAGGTACACCTTAAACGTTACATAAAATAAGTAAGTAATACCTTTAGTCCAGGTAATACGTAGGTACCTAGCTACAACTCTAAATTAAATTATTTGCTGCTATCTAAAATAGTGGCCATTTAATTAAAATTATTTGTTAACTAAATAGATGGAAAGCTTGTTTAACTATTAACCTTTTCAGATGCTAAAACGTGAGGAAATTTAGCAATGGCTGTTTAATATTCTTATACCGTGAAAGGCGTGAAATGTCCAGCAGACTACCTTTAAAACACGTATAGACACGATCCAACTTCAATAAAACTGCAATGCATTAACAACACAATACAGCTACGGGGCGCGATTCGAAAAATAAACACACACACTGGACAGACACAGCTCCAACCCAACTCAACCCAACTCAACTCAACGCTATAACGACATTGACATTTGCTATTCGAACAGATTTTCATTCAACATTGGTCTCATATTGGTCTCACATTGGTCACACATTGATCTCACATTGGCACAACATTGGTACAATGTGTGACCAATGTGAGACCAATATGAGACCAATGTTGAATGAAAATCTGTTCGAATAGCAAATGTCAATGTCGTTATAGCGTTGAGTTGAGTTGGGTTGAGTTGGGTTGGAGCTGTGTCAGTCCAGTGTGTGTGTTTATTTTTCGAATCGCGGCCACGGCATAAACATCTGAATCAGAAATATCAGAATTTGCTTGAGAAATATTCCATCACAACTCCAATACAACTTCAATATTGGTTGATTATTTGTTATATGTTGTAGTTATGTTTGAGTTAGGTTGTGTTTTTAATGTATTGTTGGTGTATTTCAAAATTAGAATACGGCACAATGTTTGAATGACATTTTTGGCAAGGATACTGCCTATTCTGGATTAAATACTTCATTACATGTTGTCTTTCAAGAACTTTATAATGAGATGGATATATTTTGCAATGACACGTACTGATGTAGACATATGTCCAAAGACCTGGAAAGTCTGTATACTACTGTATACTAGGTCACTGGAGGCGTCACGGACGCTTGACTGGTTAAGAATATTTCTATTAATCGATTTAAATAGTACCATTCATTATCTCATCAATTTCTAAATTCAATTAGAAAAGCTTGCCTATTTCTTTATCCGTCATTCTAAGCCAGAATTATTTCATTATAATTCAAAACTAGTACTCGTTATTAATTTAACCGTAGAAATTCGACCCTGCGCCCCTTTCAGCTTTGTTACATTTGTATTTGATGTAATAGAGTTTGAATAATTAAAACAAACTACTACAAATAGATTTAAATGGATCAGAGAACGATAGTATGCAATATAATAGTAGATTGTGCAGTAAAACACTTCTATAATTGCATTCACACGTTTAATTTTGAAGATAAAGTAAATTATTTAAAATTAGCAACAATAATCAGAATATTTAAAATTAGCACTTCACATAAAAATGACGATAACGGTATCGATATAAAGATATTTCGCATTCAATAACTTCCTTAGTGGTTAGAATGTAATTAAATTACAATAATCAGAATATTTAATACTAGCACTTCACATAAAAAGACGATAACTGTACCTATATAAGGATATTTCACATTCAATAGTTACCTTAGTATCGTAAACGTCTACTTTCCGCACAAAAGGAAAATAAAAAGAATGGAGTACTAGCAAAACTGGTAAGTACAAATAAAGACTCGGCTGGTAATTTGGCTGCAGGAAAATAATGGGTTAATGAGGCGGGTGATATGGATGGTGACAGATGATTCGCTGGCTGAACGTAGCCTAAATTAAAGAGCCAGGTCTTTGTACGCCCGTCAAACGAGGCAATTAGAATTTTGGGAAAATTTTAGCAAAACAACAAAAAAAAGCTATTATGGCACAAAAACACTGGATACAAAAAAAAGGAATCGGATTTATAACGTTTTTTAAAAAAATGTATATAATATGATATTCTCGAAAGACAGGATGGCTAAAGCTGTAGTTGAAATTGAATAGAGTTCATGGGCAAGTGTCCGCTTTGGTTTAGGCGGACCCAACAGCTCGCTGAACTCTCTTTCTCACTTGGAGAGCCCGCTGGATGCGGGCTCTAATTCTCCGACGACGGTGAAGACACGCGGAACACGCGGCGGTTGCAGACCGTCTCGCCGGTCCGGCACCCACAAGGGCCTTCCGGAGTCCTTCCGGCTCAGGCGGTCCCACTGGTGGCCTGCTTGGCTTTAAATTTGGATACTCTATTGTTTCATCCGATGGTCACTTTTGATTGGTGACCGAACATGTTTCTATGGCTAAGATGTGGATGATGGTAAGCTTGCTGAACAGGCCTATCACTTAGTGTTGAACAATGAATTGAATGAAGCTTTCGAAAACTATCTCAAAAATAGTTACAATAAAAGCACACCAATCAATCGACACGTCAAATATGACACCCTCCATCCAAATCAACTTTTTCCTTTTTTGACAATCTGGAATACCTCAAAAATTCATATTCAAAATTAGCGCGAATATTATCTCAATTTATAACTGCCAGTCGTGTATCACAAAATGCGGACTGATATAAGCGCCATCTACCTGCAATGCCGTGAATCACAATGTACGCTTTTTTATATATCAACAGCAACCTAGCCTTAGACCGTCCTTAGACACGGAAGTTCTGAAGAAAGTCGACAGATGTCGTACGATAAACGTAGCGTCATGCTACAATTGCTAATGCTAACAAGGTCCACCAAAGAAACGCTGGAGCGACGATCTAGCAAAGATTGCAGGAAGAACGTGGAGCATGGAGGAGGCTTTCACCGAGGCGGTTCTTACATTAGAATTAAATAAAAATAAGAATTTAAATTAGTATTACTACGTGACATAAATGGTTACAACATATTAATTTGATTATACTCGTAATCTGTAATGCATTCTCATTAAATTCGAAGAAGTAAAAAATGACATAATTAATAAGTATTTAATATCCATAATAATGTAAGGAATGAAATAAAGCTTTTTATTTATTTATTTTTATAATGCTAACCGAAGTATGGAAGGTAAAATGCGCCTTTAGATATGTCTTTCACCCTAGGCAAAATAAACATACCTACTACTCTGTTGGAATACGAAGAAAGTAATACATACCTATGTCATTTCATTTCTTCTGGTAACTGGACAATTTAAGCAATAGGACACTCAATTATGAAATCGGGATTTAAACAGCAATGGAAATCACACGAGAAATCTTGAACAAGTCATCGCTAATCGTGGAAATTAACAAAATCCTATTTCTGATTATTTTCAATGGTTTCCGCTTCCCAAAGGTTGTCTGGAAGAGATCGCTTTTTAGCGATAAGACCGCCAATTATTTTACCTGCTTTTACTGTTTGTAACTTGTACCTTGGGCGAAAATGAACTTTTCCACCGCGATATACTTACATAAACGATGGCTGACTTTCAGAGCATGATAAATTAAAATTAACCTTGTTTTTAACCTCGTTTAATGACGACGAATACAATTAAATTCGAAAACGAGCAAAAAATCCACGTCAATGAGATGAAGATGCTGAGGTGGGCGGAAGGTGTAACCCGGCTTGATAAAATTCGTAACGAATTTATCCGAGGTAGCTTTAAAGTCGCACCAATCACGGAGAAAATCACCGAATAGCGCTTAAGATGGTACGGACATGTTAAAAGACGCAGCCAAGATCATGTGGTACAGTGAGCGCTAAACATACCGGAACAAAGCAGAGGGAGAGGCCGCAAAACATCGACCTGGTGGTCAAAGATTAAAGGAGCAAGCCAATTTGCCAGACACGACAACCCAAGACAGAACAACTTAGCGCAAATATGTGAGGAGGCCCGACTCCAAATAATGGGAACAGGGATGGAAGAAGAAGACAATTAAATTCGAAACGTCTGGCAATCCCTCCCACATTGGTATTAGACAGAAAACTATGTATACATAGGTGCTAGATGTTGTTAAGGATGTTAAAATACAGTGAAAATGTGTCTGTGTTAAGTTTCCATCCTTCCTTTAAAAGTTGTCACTGAATCGTGATGTTACTACTACTACTGAATGCAATGCAATGAATTCAACCGGTCACTTGTAATGTAATGACTAATGGACTAAGAGCCACGTCAAATATGACACAATAATGAGAGCAATGAAACCTATCTAGTTGGATTGCTTTACAATCCTTATTGCTAGATCTGGGCATCTGGCAGCTTTAATGGGTGGAGGTCAGAGTGAGAGACCAACAAAGTTTTTCAATTGGAAAAAAGTAATACCGAAATAGGTACTGTCTGAAAAGCTTAAACTTTGATGATGTCCTTTATGAAAATGATGCAACTAAAGCATTTGATAACTTTTATGACCTCTTTATACTTTTTTATGATCTGTGCTTTCCCAAAATTAAAGTAAAAATTACAAATCGCCAAAATCAAGCCAAACATTTAAACTTGGCATTACGAAAATGTTGTCGTAAAAAAAGAGAATTGTATTTACTAAGTAGACACACGAAATCTTTGAAATTACACTATATAAATTACACTCGCCTTTTAAAAAAATGTATATTGTCTCATCAAAAAGCCGAAAATTTAAATTATATAAATAAGAATAGGAATAAGTGCAAAGCAGTCTGGAACATCATTAATAAGTACACGACCTCCAACTGCAATAGTAAGTCTGTGGAAAAACTAATAGTAGACAACGAGTGTATCAATAACCCACAACAAATTGCAGATTGCTTCAATAATTACTTCATTAACTCTGTTCGTGACAATTTAACATCAGAAAATTGTAATGCCATTAATATTCCTAATTATGATTCAACCATTTTTCTTGATCCTATAAATTCGAATGAACTAATAAATATTATTAAAAGTCTCAAAAATTCTAAAGCAGTTGGTTATGATGGCATAAGGACAGATGTAATAAAAAAAAGTATGTTTGTTATTGCGGAACCACTTACTCATGTACTGAATCTGTCATTATTGCAGGGTAGTTTTCCTGACTACCTTAAGAAATCAGTTGTTAAACCCCTATATAAAAAGGGAGATCGATTTGAAATGTGTAACTATAGACCAGTAACTCTAATACCTATCTTTTCTAAAATATACGAAAAGGTTATGTATAATAGGCTGATCAAATTTTTGGAAAGTAAGAATGTTATAGATGAACAGCAACATGGATTCCGGAAATCTAAATGTACGTCTTTGGCAACATTTAAGCTATTAAAGAGTGTATTAGAAGCTATTGACAATCAAATACCAGTTACAGTCTTATTCATGGATATGAGTAAAGCGTTCGATTTTGTGAGTCACAAGCGTTTGTTAGCCAAACTTTATAAATATGGGATACGTGGTCCAGCCCTTGACTGGATTAAATCATATCTCAGTGATCGAAGCCAATGTGTAGAGACGTTAAAATTATGTTCTAGCTCTAAAACCTTAATGTCATATAGATCCATATTTGCAAAAAATAACTATGGCGTACCACAGGGCAGCATATTGGGTCCCTTACTCTTTTTGTTATATATAGACTTGCCAAAACATTTAACACAGGAGTGCATTTTGTTCGCAGACGATACTTCAATTGTAAAAAAATGTAAGGATTTATCTGAATATAATGATGTTATAAATAAGACATTGGCTGAAACAATTAAATGGTTAAATATCAATAATCTAAAAGTAAATCTAAGTAAGACGAATTATATTCAATTTTACACTGACCGAGGTAACTCACAAAATCTAAATATTAATTTTGATAACGATCCTATTGAAGAAGTCCTTGATACTAAGTTTCTAGGTATAATTATCGATTGTAACTGTAACTGGCAGAAGCAGGTGGATAGTGTTTGCTCAAGAGTGAATAGCTTCACTCATGCAATAAGACGAATATCAAGAACTGTATCAGTACAAGCGGCTTTAGTTGCATATCATGGCTATGTGAACTCAACTCTCCGCTATGGTGTAGTTTTATGGGGAAATAGTACAAGTAGAGAACAAATATTTCTTGCACAAAGAGACAGCATTCGAGCAATTTTCGGAATGGACTATAATGATTCATGTCGTCAAATTTTCTTAGACAATAGTATTCTGACCTTTCCTTGTGTGTATATTTTGGAAGCCTTGGTATTTGCTCATAAATATAAAACCCAGTTTTTAGGAGTGCAGCAGCTACGAACTCGTAAAGTCCGCGAACAATACAGACACAAACTCTATAAGCCTGGAGTCAACCTTGCACTTTTCTCCAAAAATGCATATTGTATGTGCATGAAAATGTATAATAAGTTACCCAATTCGTTTAAGGACCATAATTTAAGGCTATTCAAGCACTCAGTAAAAAGATGGCTTAGTGACAAATGCTATTATAGCGTAAATGAATATTTGAATGACCCGTTGTAACTTGTAATTTGTGATATTAATTAAGATATTAATCCAATGAATTTTTTTTTATATAACTTTGTGACATATTTAAATACTTAATCCAATGATTTTTTTTTATTTGACATGACTTTTATATGTACTTACTTGCTAAGCCTTTGTATAATTTATTTCCTTGTACCAACTCTGTATTTTAGATTGATTCATTATAAGTTTAGAATAAGGTGAAATCGTATGTACGCCTGAAAAGGTAGAGTTTGGAGATACCAATAAAAATAGCAATTATAACTGCAAATGTAACCCAATCTCCACATACATGAATAAATCATTTCATTTCATTTCATTTCATTTCATATCTGACGGGGCCAGCTCTCCGTCTATAATGACAATTGCATGCAAGTTCTTGCTAGTTCAAACCTCGCTATTGATTTTGGTAGAAAACTCAACTTTTATCGTAATTTTTTTGTAGCTTGGATCCCCTTTCTCTAAATCACGTCCGTTCCCTAACATGGCATATTTATTCCTGGTCATTAAGCTTCATTCTAAAAGTAAGCCAAAACGGGACGAAGAGATAAAATAATCCCATTTATCTAAAAAATCTTAGTAACATGCAAAAGGAAGGAAAGGCATCGTTTTAAAAACGGATATGGGGAAAAAGGTTTCCGCAGCGTGCATTGTGCTTATCCTTTATATTCATATTCATATCAATATTACCCGTTGAGGTACAGTTTATGAATGAGGATAAACGCGTAATTCTCCGCACAGATGGCGCCGTAACCGCAAAAAACAAACACCTTGTTGGTTATGGTTTTTACATGTTAAATCCATACAGTCTATGCTACAGAGTTTATAGACCTCAAGTAAATGGTGATTTAGAAAAAGGCCCGTTTATAATCTATGGGTTTTATCCTCATTATTTGAACATACGAAAAACAATGTTACTTATAATGGAATTCATTTATAGAACTCGATTCCCATCGGCTTGTCTAATTTTTACTACGGCACGGCTCATGGAGAAAAGGAAACCAAAATTCAATCCGGCTTCACTAAGAATGTTTTATACGCGTCTTTACTGCCACCAACTAAATGTTTACTTTCCTCTCCGATTTATATTTATTAACCTAGCTTTTATTGCACAAGAAAGTACAAATGGCGGACTTAATGCCTTAAGAGCAGATTTTTTTTAAAGTTGTACACCCCACCTAATTGGATTAAGATGGAGGTTTTTGCCATATTTTCCTTTCTGGTATAGGTAAAAACATTGAGAAAGGATTATGACAAGATTCGTTCACCTTTTTTCTCTGTAAGCCTAATAAAAAATAGCTTATTTCCGTGTCCGCGTTATCAGATAATACTTACCATTTAGTTATATTTTAGTATATTGTGTGAGAGTGACGTGCTTGCTGTGTTTCAATGCGACGCGTAGGAGTATATATTTATACTAGAACAACTTCCCTAGTGCACGCTACACATATAGTCGTCTTAAAAAATCTGAGCACAGTATCTATTCATTTCAAAATGCAAACGTGTTAGGTATTTAGGTAACACATTAGGAAGGTGTAAGATATTTTTACGACGTATTTTGTTAACATTACACGGATATTCAATTTATCCCTAGCGGGGTTACCGGATTTGTTTTTCAATGTTCTAAAAGAAACTCGCACCGAGCTTTATATAAGTACCTTACTTATATATGTATATCATAACTTAGCAAAGCTAAAGAGGTACCATTTCTAAAGGAAGTTATAACCCGACGCTGTAAAAAAATCTTAACAGATTTCTGTCTATTCTCAATATGTGTCATATTCGAGCGGGACGCTAGTTTAAAACTGCTAGTTAGCTGGTCTGAACTATATTTAATACACAGAAATAGACAGAAATCTGATGGTACTAATATAATTATTGTACTGTCATCTAACTTACGTAGGTATGGTAAATTTCAGCTCAATCGGATATCAAGAACTGGTTTAAATCTGTCTTGCGAGATTCTACCTAAAGAAGAAACTAACTGACAAACACGGAAATAAATAAAAACTTATAAATAAAACTTAAATGAAGGAACAATCGCTGTATTTATCAAAGCTTTATAAAGAAAACACATCCATTTAACTTGAATTACGTTAAGAGCTACATTTAATTAGCTCTGTGTAGAACAAAGCCGGCAAGATCGGAACGAGTAACCGGCAACTCTGAATTGCATTTAGTGCAATGAACTCTGGTCGTGATCCTGAACCTTTTTTTCTAACTCCTTATTTTATCAAAACAAAATGGTTTTTTGTTCATGTAAAATTAATCTTAAACTAAGTAAATCATGGTCACCCTATTACTTTTGATATACGCTGTATAGAAAATGACAAGATCACCTGAAAAATACATTATACTGAAATCATTAGGTTCATCTTTCAATTCTGTATCATGCCTATTATAGCTTGCTACACGACCCCAATTTTATCCTGTATGGTACCCACCATATCCAAGCAACCATTCAAACGAAAGCGAGTTGTTTAGATTTAAAAAAACGAGGCGATAAACGATTCTAATTTTAAAAATCAATAACAACACAACCTATCTCAAACATAACTCCAACACACAACAAACAATAAACCAATATTGAAGTTTGCGTTGGAATATTTCTCAAGCAAATTCTGATATTTCTGATTCAGATGTTTATGCCGTAGCTGTATTGCGTTGTTAATGCATTGGAGTTGTATTGCAGTTGGGTCGTGTTTATACGTGTTTTAAAGTTAGAATACGGCCCATATTTTAACTATAAAACACGTTTAGATATGATTCTTAAATACGACTCATACATTAACTACAGCTAACGTCTGACTCAGAATTTGCTTGAAAATTATTCCGATGCAACACAAATACAAATACAATATTGGTTGATTGTTTGTTATTGTGTTGAGTTTTGTTGGGGACAGATTGTGTTAACACTTTCGCAACCGGGCAAAAATTTGAACAATACCCCAGAAACCAACAGAACTCGCCAGGCGGGCTACGACATGCAACGCAATGCCGCACGCCGCGTGCCCGGCATCTGAGCAAACATTACGAGTGCCTACCAGGCGGGTTCTCGGTAGTCAAAGTGTTAATTAATGTATTGTTTATGTATTTTGAATTTCAAATACGGTACCTTCTTTGTATACAACACAAATGTCAATTCAGCAACAGAAGTAGCTTAGCGGCTAAGGGTTCAACGACCTTTTCACAAGTCGTGTCAAGCTCATTTTGAACTCCTCACCCGCATAACTGTTTCTGTTGTGGTTTTTTTTTAATGGCTTTTACTCCTCGCCGGTTTTAGCGAGATGAATTCTGCCAATGTCAGGGTGTACAGTCAGCATCAAAAGTACCTACGCAATCGAAGACGTCAAAAGCCTCAAAGCCCCGTCGGTAGTGACACTGCCTACGAAGCAGGAGGTCCCGGGTTCGAATCCTGGTAAGGGCATTTATTTGTGTGTTTATCACAGATATTTGTACCTGAGTTATAGATGTTTTCTATGTATTTAAGTATTCATCAATATCTATCTATTATATTATATCGTCGTCTAGTACCCACAACACAAGCCTTATTGAGCTTACTGTGGGACTAGGTCGGTTTGCGTAAGATTGTCCTATAATATTTATTTATTTATTTATAAAAGCTCTTATTCCCTTTCAAAAAGGACTTTTGACGTCTTCGTTTGCGTAGCTATTTCTGATGCTGACTGTACTTATGATTTTATTGAGTTTTAATAAAATAAGATAAAAGCAACGTTGTTCGGTTGAGGCCTTGTTGATTGTCAAGTGATAGCCTCCTTACAAACACGTGGATGCATATGGTCGAGACCCCGGATAACCGTTTGTTCAACTAAAGGGTGGTTACACGCGTTTTAGACAAATTTTTCATTAGCTGCACACTTGTTAGGTTGGTCATAATAAGCTATCAATATTACACACTGAACTACGTAAATGATCAAAAAACAAAAAACTATTCTAAAGATGCCGATGAGTTCAAACGGTTATCTGTTGTGGATTTAAGATATCTAACTACACCAAGATTGACTGACAAGGCTTTCATGCTCATGAATTTATTATGTGAGGAGGGTCGATTCCAACTTATCAATTTGGACCGATGCATTTCGATCCCTTCAGACTTGGAGTGAAAACTAGTGGTTACGCTGTATGAATTAAATAATTATGCTACAAGAAATCGCAGACGTACCATATCCCACACTGTTAGCTGCCCATCGGTGGACCTTATGCCTTTAGTAATAAGGTCCACCGATGTACAGTTAAGATAAGATAAGATAAGATATCTTTATTTCATTATAAAATACATTATAAATTTTCCGTAAGTCAAACCCAAGCGTATTTATATAGTGATCGTCAGTGATTAGTTGATTACAGATATGTTGTTCTCATGCAAATTTATACATATAACGGGTGTTGCCTGTAACACGAGCAATAAATTAAAACATAGATTCTACTCCTTAAACAATACAACTTTTGTTCAACAACTTTAAAAAAATATCTAGTCTTTAGATTGTCTCTTTTTTAAACAAACTAAATAGTATTTTCAATGTACGTTAAAATCCTTCTCATTGACATTGCTTGTCAGTCTTGTCACCTTACAGACATAATCAATTTCGCAATACATTGCGTGTTCGAATAAACTTTAAAGTGTACTAAAAATTAGACCACAAGTTATATTTCAAAGTCGCTGAACAAAGGTTGTTTACTTTGAGGAGTAGAATCTACATTTTAATTTATTGCTCATGTTACAGGCAACACCCGGTATATGTACATATTCTTTTATAATTATTAATTAATATTACAAGTTTCTACACAATGCAGAATTCGGTTTCGTCAAACATATTATAGATGGGATAAAACTCAATTATTGTGGTTACATAATTACCTATTTATCATTAATATTTATGTCAAATTCAGAATAGTCATTAGCGAAGAGGGCGTCGTACAAAATCAGCGAAAACAGCAGTCACCGTTTAGGTTCCTGAGTTCACAATTCTTTACAAAAATCTATATTTTATATGTTATTATAACAACAAAGAGTGTATTTACAATTTAAAGTAATAAGTACTCGATTATCATTAGTAGTTAACTCAATACAACGAAGTAAAGTTGTACAAAATCTGAGAAAAACGTTTGTGCGGTTTAGGAAAAACATGAATTAAAAATGCATATGATCATTAAATTGGTTATATTTTGTAAGCCAGATAAATGCACTAGAGAATAAAGGGTAACTCATATTTTTCCTTATAAAAATAACAAAGAAACTCAATTATAAATATAAACTTTCGTGAAATTCCCATACATTCGCCACATCAGTCAAATTGTCTTTTTGACTCAGATGCCCCACGGGGCCCATCGCAGGCGGACGTGCTGCTGAATTTCACACTTTGACATTTCATTTTGACAATTATTTTGACAGAAAATCATATAAGTACACGAAAAAGGATACCAGTAGCCAGAATCTATTCAAAATGAATAGGAAAAACAAACAGAGACCACGTGTCATATTAAATTGTATTTTTTGATGTTTACATGTCGTAATACTAGAAAAATACAACTAACGATTTCATAAAAGAAACGTTTCTACCGAATCCTCATAATTCGTTTCTTCCAGAGCTATTTAATGCGAAAAGAGGTTTAGGATTACTTTTTGATTAAAAAAATGTATACGAACGTCAATAAACTTTATTGACAATTTTCTTAGTACTCAAATCTTATTAACAAATTATTTTACTTAGCATACGCGAAATTTGTATAAGATATATTTCCGCAATATATGATACAGGTACAGATGGACATGCCTCTCGTCTCGATCATCAGGAGCGCTCGTAGCATCACTCCAGGTCATCTGAACGGCTTCTTCTCAACTGAGCGCCACCGTGAGTGCACGGGACGACCAGATCTACGTTCGCCTCCTGGGTGGGACCCAGTTGAGAGCGCGGTGTACGTGATAGATTTCGCCCCGGCGGATTGTGTATCTGAACTATCTCCGTTATCTCATAGCGACTTCACTTTGCATGAATCTATCACCTTTATACAAATGTACCTATTTATAAAATAAACCAATAAACATTGTTGTTATCTGATTTTAACATAAACCATTTATCCGGGACTTTTTAGTCATAGCTGGAAGGAAGAAAGTAACGTCGCGTTCGAAACCTCAAGCGAAATAATAAAAGTAAGTGTACAAAAATTCAGTTTTTATTTCATCAGTATTCTGTGCAAATTAACGTATTTACTGGACTGAACCAAAGTTGGGCAAAAATTATCTATTGGGAAGATAACTAAATCATATTTTATTTGAAATAACTAAATAATCCGTAATTTGTTATTTTGAATTTATCTAGATCATCAGTTTCATTTTTATCTAGATAATTATCTTTGAATAAATGTATTTCAAATAATTATATAGATAAGAAATTATCTAAATAACGCCCAAACTCTGGACTGAACGAAGCATGTTAGTAGTGTACAGTCGCCATCAGATATATCGGAGCGGCCAAGGTGGTCGCAAATATCTGAACGACACCTCTTTGTTAAGGCGATAAAGTGCATGTTCAGATATTTTTGAGTACCTTTGCCGCTCCGATATATTTGGTGGCAACTGTACCAAAATTTTAAAAGGCAACTAGCCAGCCATACTGTAAATTTATCAAAAATATTACCGGTTGGCTTCTTTATGGCATTGTAGAGTCCATCTCGGTGATAATGAAAACGGGCATTAAATGGGCACTAGCAGTGCTGTACCATTCCCGAAAATATTCACCTCGAGGGAATATTGGGAAATTTTGAAATTGTTGTATTTTGAAGGAATAGTTTAAACGAAGACCACAAAACTTACCAGGACATCAAGCACAGTACCTCCACCGGAAAACTAAATTCCCAATATTGCCAAGTAATTACTCAATATGGTTTAGTGAATCCATACTTAATTTTATAAATGCGAAAGTTTGTTTGTGTGCCTCACAGTGTTTTATGGAAGCCAAAAAAGTGACATCCCCATTTTATTACAAATTACTGTAGTTTAGAGCATTACGAGTGCGAGACTAAAACGTTTATGTTTGGCGTTAAGCGTTTCTAATATGTGTAGTTTTAGAGAAATAAATTTTTGAAAATCTTGATTCTGACACCCGGATATTACGAAAAGTAATTATGTATTGCAAATTAAGTAACAAACTTTTCTGTTGACTAAAGTGTTGGATAAAACTTTCAAAACAGTACATTTAGAGGTAATTACAACTTTTCTAGGTACATTTTTTACAATGATATTAATTATTTGAATGATTTTGGTTTTTATTTTTTTTCTTCCATATTCCACCGTAGTAGATCGCGATATTTGTAAGACAGCTTCATTGTTATGTCTTCAATCTACCCTATTTTTTACAAATTCTAATTCCATGGAAGATTTAATCTACAGTCAATTAAAATTTGCAGTCAGGGCTGCCACTATCAATATCCGGATTTACCTGGATATAAAATAAACACAGTATACAGGATGTAACAAAAATACTGGTGATCCTTTTAAGGGCATAATTGGTATCATATTCTAATTATGAAAAACTTTAAAAAAAAATTTTCGCGTCAAAAAAAAGTCTTTTGTATGGAGGGTTGGCCGGCTGGGACTACGTGTCCCATACAAAAAAACATTTTTTTCGTGTAAAAAAAATCTACTATTTTTTCTTAGTCGTAATACGATACCATTATCCCCTTAAACGGATCACCAGTATTTTTGTTAAATCATGTATAGGGAATGCAATAACAGGTAAATTTTCAAAGCCGGGTATTTGATCGGTTATGGTCGAAAAATAACCGGTTAAAGCCGGTTATACTACAATTATGTGGCTTTTTTGGAAGCATCGGCTAAAAATGTCTATTATGCATCGCCAATTTAGCAAATATTTTTTTCTAAAATATGAATTACTACAATATTATCAACTTCCAGGCAACAATATTCTACTTCCAGGCTCTCCCCCATCTTGCACCTCAGAATAGCTGTCGTCTGGACATAACTCTGATGATGGTGTTATGTTTTCATCCGATGGCGATATAAAAGCATCCTGTGGTGCTTTCAATAATGCTATTACGGCAGATGGTAGGAGATGTTTTTTAATATTTTTTGTCGTTGCGACATCCGTTGTTCCGAAATTATTGGGTCTGATGAGAATAACGCTCTATGAAACAAATCAGACATGGTTCTTGTTCGATCTGATTTGCGGGTATGGTGTTCTCTATCGTGACGCCAATATTTATTATGAGATTCTGATGCTTGCTCGGAGAGCATTCCAATTGGAACAGACGAGTATCGTATTATCGCAGCTCCATGTAGTCACTGTCGTAAGACACCGTTCGTAACTTTTAACATATTTTTTGGCTAATAGTTCTTTGCATATGTACTCAAAACTATTATTAAAACCAAGAATTATAGATATCCCGAAAAAACGGCGTATAAAATTATAAATACCGAAGTATCAACCCTAAAGGCCGGGTAACCCGGATATAAAGTGTTTAGGTGATTACTTGAATGCTCCACGGAATTAGGTCTTGTAAAAAATAGGATAGATATAAGAAATAATAATGAAGCTGTCATACCAATATCGCGACCTACTACGGCGGGACATGGAAGGAAAAAAATAAAAACCAACATTAATAAAACAATTAATATCTTTGTAACAAATGTATCTAGGAAGGTAGTGATTGCTCTTAAATGTATGTCTTTAAATGTTTTATCGAACACCTTGGCGAAACAAACAGTCCATGCAATATTTTTTAAATTGTACTGATTTAAACTTACACGATTTTCACTCATTATTTTGTCAAAAACGGGACTTAATCGCGTACACTTACTTTTATTATTTCCCTGACGCTTCGAGCGTGCCGTAACGCTCGTGGTCGCAGGCAGACTGGCGAGGAATTGTATCAGCATCTCCTAGCTGCGCGGGTTTTTCGAACTACCCGCAGCTGGTCTCGATTATGCACATTCACGCTAGGGTTGTCACTTTGCCTACACACAACACTCACGACATCTGGTGGTTTGGAAATGCAAGTATTTTCACGCTTACATTTGCTGATCACTGGATTCCACGAAGACGAGATCCCCTGTCCCTCGTTCTGGTTGAAATTTTTATGCTTCCTAATTTCAATAGCCTCCCGTAATTTCCTGCTATAACGAAGACGTTCTGTGGAGAGGACTTTTGGATTATGGAGCTCAATCCAGTGGTTTGGTCCAGATTTCAACAAATGTTCGGCTACAGCAGACTTGTTTATTTGCCGATTTTTGACTGCTGTGATATGTTCCCTGACCCTTTCCGCTATTGTGCGTTTGGTTTCCCCAATATAGGAACTACCACAGCTACAATCAATCTTGTAAACGCCCGGTGTTTGATAAGGGATAACATCCTTAGCTGACCTTAAATGCCCCGACACCTTGGATAACGGCATGTATACGGTTTGTATAGAGTACTTCCTTAGTACTGTACCTACTTTGTCCGTCACTCCTTTGACATAAGGCAAAAATGCCGGTCGTCTTGCAACATCCGGATGCTTCCTTCCCGGTTTCCGTCTGGGTTGCCTACTGTCCACCCTGTACCCATTCCTCCTAAGGACCTCCTGAATATGTGACATCTCACTCTCTAAAAATTCAGGGTCACAAGGATCCTGTGCTCTGTTCCTTAGGGAATTCACTACTGACAGTAGATGGCGAGGGTGATGGTGAGACAGAGCGTTAAGATACCTGTCTGTGTGTGTGGGCTTCCTGTAGACAGTGTGCGCCAGGGATCCATCCATTCGACCTATCACTTTCACGTCCAGAAAGGACAAACTACGTTCCGATTCCAATTTTTAAATTATTTCTATTTTTCGTAATTTCCGAGCGTCAGAAACAAGATTTTCAAAAATTTGTGTCTCAAAAACTACACATATTAAAACGCGGGAGTTTTAGTCTCGCATTTGTAATGATCTAAACTACAGTAATTTGTAATAAAATGGGGATGTCCCTTTTTTGGCTTCCATAAAACACTGTATGCCTGTCTGTTACCTCTTCACGCTGACACCGCTTAACCGATTTAGATAAAATTTGGTAAGTATGAAGATAATTTGAGTCCCAGGGAACGTATATGATAGTTTTATCCCAGAAATTATCCAGTGAAAAGGGGGGTGGAAGATTGAATGGAATTGTTGCTTACTGTAAACTTAAATAGCATGTGCGTTAAATTAATATTTGCTATGAGATTTTACTACGGCGTTTCATTAGTTCCTTCTGGCGCATCAGGGACCGGAAAATCCCTTCGTTTGATTAATCGTTTCAATACGGTAACCCTATTAAAGTCTTACCCTGATGTTATGGTTACCCTATCATTGGGTTACCCTATCGATATGGAAATCATTTTGAATAGGCTTAACCCTTTTCAATGTGATTTCCGAGTCGAATGGGGTAAAGATAGCTTCAATATTTACCGCTTACCTTTTATTAGGGCTACCCTTTTCCCGTCTCTTTTCCGCGCAAGCAGGCGGTTTTATCTTTCTCATTTGAAATGGAACAGGAGAGGCGGCGGCGGAACAAATTGAGTGAATATCAGATTTGCAGTCCTCACGCACATACACAACTTTAATTTAAATAATTTCTGTTAAAGAAATGTTTCTTATCTTCAGTTTATTTTTGCATAGTTTGCACGTATTGATGATTTGGGAATTTTTTTTTTTCGAATAAGAATAAAAATAAAAACGCATTTTCCATTCTTATTCTAATCGATTTGAATAAAAATTATTCTTGCACTCGTTATCCAAAATAAAATAAATGGGAATAAATGACGTAATTCTTATTTTAAATTAATAATGAAAAACGGAATAATTATTCTAGGATTGGGTTTATTCCAAATAACGTTTTATTCAACTAAAATATTATTTGTAATGAAGTTAAGTTTGTGGTACAAACCAATACAACCATCCTCCTAGCGTTTGTCCCGGCTTTTGCCACGGCTCAATTGAGCCTGTGAAGAAATTGGCGTAGGGACTAAAGGTTGAACACGCCAAAATTTGGGCATGTAAAAATATCTATAGTTATTCGAAAAATGGAGCTATTCAAACTTTTTAAACAACAATTTTCTCACAAGGAACTGGGCTATAAAATGATGATAATTTTATTTACTTTTATTTATTCATTGCCAAAATGTCGAGCGTACAACATCAAAAACGTGAACGCATTCTGCACGAACATGTAAAAAAATCTCATGTTAAGCTACAAAGATATCGCGAAAAGGCTGAAATATCCACAATCTACGGTTGGTCACGTATTAAAAACATTCCGTGAACGCTTGACAATAGATAGAAAGCCAGGAAGTGGTGGGTTGCAGGGAGTCAAGAATAAGAAAAAGGAACAGAGTATTTTAAAGATTTTTTCCTCAAATCATACGATTTCATCTCGGGATGTTGCTAAAAAAGTGAAAATTTCTCAGTATTTTGTCCAAAAAGTGAAACAGAGGGCAGGACTGAGGAGTTATAAAGCCCAGGCCGCACCAAATCTAGACTCAAAAAAGAACTTATCTGCAAAGAAACGGTCGCGAAAACTCTATGAATTTTTTCTTACAAAATTTGAATGCGCGGTGATGGACGACGACACGTATATAAAAGCGGATTTTAAACAAATACCTGGTCAAGAGTTTTATACTAGCAAATCACGAACAGATGCTCCTGAAGATTGTGAATTAAAAAAACGAGGGAAATTTCCAAAAAAATACCTTCTTTGGCAGGCAATATGCAGCTGTTGTCAAATAAGTCGCACGTTTATCACCACCGGGACAATAAACGGCGATATTTATCGGAAATATTGATTACAGAAGCCTTTGCTGCCTTTTATAAGACAGCATGCCTCACCACCGCTGTTTTGGCCAGATCTAGCCAGTTGCTAATACGCAAAATCAGTTATGGAATGGTACAACGCGAACAGGATCATGGTGGTACCCAAAATATGCAATCCGCCAATAGTCCAGAACTGCGGCCTGTTGAAGAGTACTGGAGTATTATGAAAGGAATTCTAAAAAAGAAAGGCGTAGAAGTAAAATCGGTCCCTCAGCTACAAAAAATACGGGCCTGGGCGACAAAAATCTTTCCTAAAGAGATGGTGCAAAGTCTTATGAACCGTGTGCGTAGAAAATTCGATCTATGGCTTACTGTGTAAACATTAATTAGAATTAAAAACGTGATTTTAGAGTTTATTAAATTTGTCATTTAATGTGGTATTCATAATGTAGTTATTTATTTTCAAACTGGTTTAAAAACAAATTTTGCGTGCCTAAGTTTTGGCGTGTTCAACCTTTAGTAGTCGTTTTCAGCTTATTAGGGGTTGTAGATTTCGAAAATTATATATGTTTTATAAACTAAGATGGCGGTTATATACTTTTTTCTGGTAAATGGTCATGGTAACTATTTTCGGTTAATTAGGGGGGGGTGTAGATTTATTAAATTATATATGTTTTAAAGTCCAAAATGGCGGCTGTACTTTTTTATGAAAAATCGTCATGGCAGTCGTTTTCGGCTAATGAGAGGGTACAGTTTTCGAAAATTATGCCTGTTTTAAAATCCAAGATGGCGGAAATGCACTTTTTTGTATAAATTATCATTGTAGTCATTTTTGTCTCTTTCGGGTGTGTAGATTTCTAAGATTACGTCTGTTTAAAACCCAATATGGCGCCTATACCCTTTTTTCTGAAATATCGTCATGGTTAATTTTTGGTTTTTTGGTTTTGACGATTTTGTAAATTACGTGCTTTAATTTAAAGATGGCGTCTTTACTCTTTTTTCTGAAAAATCGTCATGGTAGTAATTTACGGCTAATTAAGGGTTTTATTTATTATTATTAGATATAAGAGTATATCCGCCATCTTGGATTTTAAAGCAGATATAGTTTTCGTAATCTACAACCCCCGCCACAACACTGTATGGAAGCAAATCGCTAAGAAATATGATAAATTTAAAAACCCGTGGCTCCAATACTATACTGAAATAAATTCACACGAAAGAACGAAAGAAGTATGCCAAACGTAAGTTAAAAAATTTAAATGGATTGAAAGTAGAATTATTGATTATTTAGTACTGCATTTAGAACCACGAATATGTATTATGTATCACTCAAATCTGGAGCAGAGCACCTTACAGAAAACCACAGCCAAATAGTACTAGACCCCACCCATAGTGTGGTGTTCCTGCTGGTGAGTAAGCTTTGTCAAAGAGGTCAAAGAGCTCAAAGAGGACCCAGTGTATTGACGACCAGGGACCCTCTTGTTCCTTTAGCCGTCAACACAGTGAATCCGCCTTTTTGTAAAGGGTTAGCAACGTGCATGTGACACCTCTGGAGTTGCAGGCGTCCATCCATAGGCTACGGTAGCTGCTTACCACCAGGCGAGCCGTATGCTTGTTTGCCACCGTCGTAGTATAAAAACAATGTATAAATTAACACATTTATTTTGCCAATTTTGCATAGAAAATTTAAAACTGTAGCTGTGTAGATATTGTACAGTCACGTCTGAAAATATGGATACATTGAAAATGACAAAAATATGTAACCACGACTCTATTACCAAGGCGTAAAGTTTTGGATAGATGCTTATGTCACATTAAATGTATCCATATTTTCAGACGTGACCGTACGTAAATCCTCCCAAAAACGTTGTTCAATCCTATTAGGTCATTTGATTTTACACCTTATCGAGAGCCATATAAAGTGGGTCTTGGCATTGTCAATCTGACTTCTATAGATATCTTTACAAAACTCGTATCTCAAAAACGCAACTAATCATTTAAATATAAGATACATTATTTCGCTGTCTTCTTGGAACGCATATACGTATTACCTATGGTTTCAGTTTCTCAAAGGAGGTGACGTGTAGTCAAACTTATAATGGCAACCGAAAAAAATAGTGGTCAATGACCTGTCTCCCCAGAAGTGTGGTAGTGTGCGTGAAATCTGGTAATGTGTGTATCTGGGTAATATGACAGAATCTGAAAATTTACCCTCCTCGACACAGTCTTAACGCTGTACAGAGTGCGAGACAACAAGAGTGCTGTCAAGCGTACACGGAGTAAACTTTCACTTTCAATACTTTTGATATTGTATGGCAACTTATGATATAGCACACATCCCACAGGGACAGGTAAGCGCTTACTCATCGTCAACCTATATGTAGAGGATAAACAGGGTGTTATATCAAGGGATTGTTTGGTGTGACGAGGATTACAGTGCTAAACTGCTTCATGTTTTTTCTAACATAGATGATTATTTCCATTATGTAAACAGAGATTGACGTTAGAATGCCTAAATTTATAAAGTGTTCTCTACATGGATCTCGATACATAGCTCCCACTAGTATTCTTATAGCTTGCTTTTGCATCTTTAAAACTCGCTCATTTTCACCAGACTTTCCCCACAGCAGTATACCGTACGATATTATTGAGTGTACATAGGCATAGTACATCTGTTTTAAGCTATCCTTAGATATTAAGGTTTTGAGTTGTCTCATTGCATAAATACCCTTCGCCATTTTACTGCACACCGAGTCCATCTGTAAATTCCATTTCAAAGAAGAATCCAACCAAAATCCGCATAAGAGTGTTTCTGTTTGTACAGAAAAGCAAATATAGCATCATTTAGAAACAGTCTAGTCCGCCTCGAAGTGAGAACTCGCGATTTACTTGCAAACGAGATGACCAATATAACAAGACCCTTATGAAGATCGTTTCGCGCCTATTGGCTCCCTAACCCATTGATCGATCTTACTCATATACGAACTCTCATGTTATATTTTTTTTTTTTTTTTTTTTTATACCACGACGGTGGCAAACAAGCATACGGCCCGCCTGATGGTAAGCAGCTACCGTAACCTATGGACGCCTGCAACTCCAAAGGCGTCACATGCGCGTTGCCGACCCTTTACAAAAAGGAGGATTCACTGTGTTGACGACTAAAGGAACAAGAAGGTCCCTCATCGTCAACACACTGGGTCCTCTTTGAGCTCTTTGGCAACCTTACTCACCAGCAGGAACACAACACTATGAGTAGGGTCTAGTGCTATTTGGCTGTGGTTTTCTGTAAGGTGGAGGTACTTCCCCAGTCGGGCTCTGCTCCAGATTTGAGCGATGACATTCGCTGAACGTGCCCTACCACACTTAGCGAGATGCCATTCGCAGTGCCCATACCTCTCTTTTTGGCGTAGTTTAAGGACATACCCAGGTCCGGACGTAGTTTAAGGACATACCCCGGGTCCAATTTTTTTCTGCTACAATCCCAACAAATTCCATAAAGATCAGAAAAACGTTACTAAAGTTATAGCGGAACAACTATTTGAAATCAAAGCCATCGAAATGCACGGACGTCCCAGTAGTCGGCTGACATTCTGTTGTATGCGAAGTTGGATGTAAGAACTTTACTTCGCTCCGCATGTAGTCGGTGGTGCACACGACAACAAAGGGCATTATACGGATTTTAGTGATGATAGGATCACCTTTGCACAGTGAGACTTTAGGACCCATAGGCCATTTTAGGAAGCAGAGCCACCTAAATTTATGGTGCGGTGGGGGTCAAAAGGGGGGGTCAAAATTTTCGCGACACATGTATTAGAAACTATATAATATATAACTTATATATTATATAGTTTCTATTATATAAGTCTTAGCCACCACAGTTACCACAAAACTTTCAATAAAGGAAATATTCTTATTTCATGAAGAATATTTCCTTTATTGAAAGTTTTGTGGTAACTTCAACCGTTTTTGCAAAAAATATATGAATTGTGGGAAGTGGGGAAAACAATTGTTATATTTGTAACACATTATAGTGCAGAGTTATCCAATAAAGATTTGGCTTGAAAGTCTCGATCCAGGCCATAAATAAAATAGTAAAATAATTATTTTCTGTTTTGACTAGATACTATTAAAATATTATTATTGGTATGATATTTACCATGTATATTTGAGTTAGGTAAACACAACGGGGTGTTTACCTAACTCAAATATAAAATAAGTCTAATAGTAGTTAAATTTGTATGTTAAAAACGTATATTAAACGGTCTAATTGAAAATAATGATAATAATGATGCAGGTAATGTACTCAAGGCTAAAATAATCGATAGGTCCTAGGTACCACTCATCATACCACTAGCGTAGCGTACCTAACCTAAGTTCATATATGCGTTGTCCGTTGATAAAAGATTCAAGCGCCCACGATTTTAGTTTTTTGTCTTTTCAATGCTCTAGCTACATTGATGAGAAGAGTGGTGTGACTGGTACCTAGAACCTACCGAATTATTTTTATAGCTTTTTGTACATTATCTATATCATTGTTTATTTTCAATAAAAGCTATTGAATTTTCCTAAACAATACTTATTTTCTTTTCAAGTTGTTATGTTACTAAAACTGTCTAAACTCCGCTTAGTTTATGATCCGCAATGCACTGTTCTACTAATAAATCCCTTTCATTTTATGCTTGATTGAGAGGTTTGTTAAGAAATGTGTAATACGCAGCATTCTGTAGCGCCAGCTATCTTGGATTTACAATGATACTGAATCTATTAAATTGTAATTGTCTTTAGGTGTGTACCAGATATCGGATCAATTTGTCAACAGAATGAGGATATAATTTCAAGTAATATTTTTAAGTTTTAAGTTTTCTCTCTAAAAAAAATGAACGGGCCCTTATTGATAACCCGCAATGATGTACCTTCTACTTGAAAACGTCACTAGATAACAAGGACTGGAGAACCCCTCTATTTGATAACGCTATTATTTGGTTACAAAATTATATTTATTATAGGGTAACCACCCTATATTCAATGTTATGTCCCTGTCTAATGTCAATGTGCAATAGAGATGAAATTAGCTTGATAGGTAAACGTCATTTTGGATTTTCATTTCGGTAACCGCTACATTATCATTATCAGCAGCAGCAGCAGCAGCAGCCAGTATCAGTCCACTGCTGGACATAGACCTCTCCCATGGCACGCCACTGTGCTCGATCTTCTGCTCTCCTCCTCCAATCCGTATCCGCCAAGCACTTACCTTCGGATAACTCAATGATGTGCTTACTAAATTGATAGTTTTTAAAAACTACCCTACCAAATACTCGATCTAATACCCCTTTCTTGGTAACCAGTTCCGGTATCTTCTAAACGAACTCTTTATTTCACTTACGGATAACAAGCATACAAAGGCAAGGTAAATAAAAACGTTTGAAATGGTTGACGTCCATTTAGTTGTGAAAGATATAATTAGGCAAGCATTAGAACTCAAACCACATCGTTTTTCCTACATAATTAGTTTGTGGTTGATAACAGGCCTATTATATTTATTTATTTTCGTTAAAGATATTATAACCAATATAGGATTTATATACTTTTTGTAAAGGGGAATAACAGGGCTTTATCATGAAAATACATTTTTCATGTCACGACCATAAATAAAAAAAATATAGGCATTTATTCAAAAAAATATCCAACGTTGATTTCATATTTTTTATGTTTTCTCAGTTTTCTTATATGGAAAGGTATAAATAAAATACCAAAAATGAATTCGGCATCCTTGCTTTACACGAAAATTATATCAAACTTGACTGAATAGCTCTATTTTATTTTTAATTAATTATGGGGCGCACCCCCCACTTCGTCAAAAATTTGCATCAAAAATTTTATTGGCTCCCCTTCTTAAATTAATCTTAGAGCCTAAAGGATTAGCTCTGCAAATGGAAATTCCATCATCATCATTTTCCGTATAAATACGAGTAAGTGTACACCGCCGACTATTGTACGAAAAGTGGATAAGTATACTAGTTTCTTTCGTCAATGTTATCTTGGGGATATAAAAAATAAAACAGAATCTATCGAAATAATAAATTGTTAGGTATTTGTTATATACTTACATTGATGTATGTAGAATACATTATACAGCTACGGTTGCTGCAGCGCCATCTAGCGTTACTACGGTACGCTACGCGTTACGAGATGGCGCTGCAGCGCAATGTCATTGCCCCGTACTATTTTTGTATCTTTGGGTCAAGGATGATTAAGACATGGATAGACAATGCCTATACAAAATCGCGTTCCTCGAACCTTCAGGCTATAGGTCTGTTTTCGGTACCATCTGCTGCCACAGCGCCGTCTGTTGAGTCTGGAGGAGAGTTATTCTGTCAGCGTTAATCGCCGAACAAAATATTAGAAACTAAAATTTATTTATTTAATCTTAATTGTCCAAAATAAGATGGTACAAATGGCGGACTCAATGCCATAAGGCATTCTCTACCAGTCAACCAATGGGCTTAACAGAAAGGTTAAGTAGGAATTTAGTGTTTGTGGTGACCAAAAGATGACGCTAGTGCTTTAGCCTGAAACAAGGGAACGCGATTTTGTATAGGCATTGTCTATCCATGTCTTAATCATCCTAGCTTTGGGTTGCTCTCGTCCAGATGCTCGCGCTTCAGACTTAGAGCCTCAAAAAGTTCCTAGACTGTGGCGCTCTCGCTCTATTACATTTTTTTATACCACGACGGTGGCAAACAAGCATACAGCGTGTCTGATGGTAAGCACCCACCGTAGCCTATGAACGCCTGCGACTCCAAAGGTGTCACATGCGCGTTAAAAGGAAGATTCACTGTGTTGACGGTTAAAGGAACAAGAGGGTCCCTAGTCGTCCACAGACTGGGTCCTCTTTGAGCTCTTTAATATATTTTCTCTGATGAAACTGTGATCGAACATCGAACTCAACAATATCGCCCTCTATTAGAAGTCAAATGTATATAAGTAGCACATGGCTATTAGCGCCATCTAGAGTAGCTGAACTCAATTGCTCTTTTTAATTTGGCGCCATCTATAAATTCTGAGTGTAAATATCAAGACACAATAGACACATAGAAAACTACCGGTCGTATTGTGCGATGGTCCCGTTTAGTGAGTTGTTGATTCCAAGGATAACACTTAGATGGCGCTATAACGTTCAGACGTCGAGTTCTAAATTTTTTAGCATCACGTGAACAAAAGATGCTTTTAGAAACATGATGTTAATTGCACTTTATTAACAGAGTGAGTAATTAATTACACTTTATTAATAACCGCATTACGCCCGTTTTCTCATAGGGTTGGGTTTATGTCATTGTCATTAATTAATAATAATAAGGTTTCAATTGTTGGGGAATAAAACAACAATATTAATATTTAGTATTAACTATTCATATAATTCAATAGTATCTCTTATAGCAAACTATTTCTTCTAACTCTCCACACTCGCGATATTTGGTTTATTAACGACAGTAGTCAGAAGACGAATCAACATTTTGTCAATTATTTTTATAATCAACAATCAAACAAAAATATCAAAAGATTACATTAAGTATATGGCGACTGGTGATGAAAATAATTATTGATATTTTAAAAATGCAGATTTCTGTGCATTTTTTCAGTGCTGGCCATACTTAGTTAAAACTAATTTAATGTAAACTCAGACAATTAATGTTAGCGTGCTCCGTCGGTTTAATTATTTAACATAAAGAATACTGGTGTATCATTTATAAAAGCAATAATCATACAAAATAATAATCTATACTATTTAGTGGGGAATGTTAACTTTGGTATAAAATATTAATTATAATCAACAAAACATAATCAACTCAAAGACACTCGAAACGATTCTTACGCCTATCAAGCATAAATTAAGAAAATACTGTATCAGTAGTGGTCCAGTTCCCTAAATATGTACAATAACTGGTTAACTTAAAGTACAAAGAATTAGAAATAAGTTTAGAAATTAACATTGCACTACACTGAATATGCAAATACGAATAAACTGGGCTATGACCTTTCTAAACAAAACAAGTCATTTTATCTACTTTTGTTACTAACGCACCTTTATTATGAATAAATAGGCTTTCTAGTAATAAAGGCTTGATGTTTACCCTCTATTTAAGACAAATTTTGGCGAAATAGAATAAGGTATCAACCACATAACGCAATGACGTTTTATGGTTTCCTCACATCTATCGTCGCGGAATCGGCAAAATCCGGTGGAAAAAAGCTTTATGTCCACGCAATAAAAACTAACAAAGCGTGGTTCGGTTCGGATCGGCTCGGCCGACGGTTGCCGACGCGTCGACGTCTTTTTCGCTCGTATTGCGTAGACATAAAGCTATTTTCTATCTGCTATAGTCGATTCCGCATTGATAGGTGTGGGGAAACCCTTATACGTTGATATAAAGGGATTTTAAACCCTAATTATCTGTGTAATCAATCCTTTACTTCGAATGAAACTATAGTTTTTAAACAACATTCAAATGACAGAAATTGCATCATATTCTCCTATGTCGTCACTTAAATAACGAAAATCGTTCGAAAGGCATACGCTACAACACATATAAATGAATATTCAATTTCTCTATAGAATATTTCGCTAATCGTGTAAATATACATTTGCGCGTAAAGTAATTCGTAAAGGGAATTTGTATTCTAATACAATTTGTAATCTATATACCTATGTATAAAATATATACATATCGAAAAAAGGTTAAGGGCACTATGCACATAACATACAGTAGGGTACAGTCATAATCATGTATACAATTATTTACCATATTTCGTTGAAATAAAGCAAATTAATGTGTACATTTTTATGGTATATTACAACCTCGCATCTAATGCAAGATTTGTTCTACAATACAACATATTCAAATGTATTACAGTGTCAAAGGTACTGCAGACATAAACTCGTTTTACATGTAGTTATTATGCGTTTCCTATATAAAATAAACATTTTCTAATGCTTCGATTTGTTAGTAAACTATATTCAGTTTAATGAGATTCTTCTGTGTGTGCATAAAAAACAATTAAATATTTTTTGAAAATCAGAAAATTTACTTAAGATTAAAAGTCCCAAATAAACTACTTTATCACAACATTTACAAAAGCGAAGTCTATCATGCGAACATCACGACCGGAGGTCAACAGTCCATACAAAATGTACGTATGACAGAACCTTGGTCATCAGCTCGCATGTGTGCTTTACATAGATAGTTCTGGTATAACAACATATAAAAGATTAGAATCATATTCTCTCTAAATTAGTCATAGAAACCTTATAATACGTGCTGTATATTATATATCAAACGACATATAGCCATGTTTTAAATACGTATATCTAGAGTTATACAAATCTCGACAGGAATCGTAAACATTTATAAGATGAGGCGTGGATAACACAAACAATACAAATATCCACAAAAAATGTTTTATATCCCTGTCGTAACTTGTATCTGGATAGCAAGAGCGCGGTGTTTGTAATACTATATATTGCAGCAGAAATTATATTGCACAAGTAAGAAATTAGGTAAATTTATACCTACCTACATCCACATTAAGATCCATTTAAGATTGACAGTTGTATATCTATTTTCGAGATATACTTCGTCCTAGAGAGCAAGTAGGTATATAATCTATAATCCTGTATGAAGACAAACATCAACTACACATTGAGTTTAATGAAGCCCATCAAAACATTTAAAACTGCTTTTAAACTAATGCTATCCTTCCCACATTGCCAACTTATTTATGCGGTTCATAAATTCGAGACATTTAAATGATTGCATCAGATTTATATTTTTTTGACCATAAAAATAAGTTGGTTCAAGTGCAAAACAAGTTTCAAATTGCAACCGCCTTGTTTCTTATTCCGTAAGTGTTAAGGTACATTTTCGATGTGTCTAGGCGGTGGAGTCGTGCGTCGACGGGTTGGGGATGATGGCTGAACCCTGCTGGTCGCGGAGCCGCCTCAGCTCTCGTGCTGCGGCATCCAACTTGGCTTGTAGCGTCATTTCTTTCTCCCGTAGGCATTTAATTTCGTTCTGCCAACTCTGAAAAAAAAAGATAAATATCATTTTACTATAATCTGATTTCAGAAACACAGAATATATTGATGTTCGACTTCTTGGACATATTAATATAGAATTAAGATCGGGAGTTTTACAACACAAGTAACACAACACTAATTAATAGGTACGAAAATAATAATTTTAAACTAAAAAGAACTGTCTTCACTTACGCTCTGCCTTTCTAAAAAATACTCGAATCACTATAGGTGTGCCTATAATAGTTGAAGACTTCCCTCGATTTCTCCATGATCCCGTCATCAGATCTTGAACTGATGACAATGGGACCAACTGTCAAGACCTTTTAATCAAAAAATAATTTTCTAAATTGTCCGTCTTCGAATAATAGGTGAACATTACAAGCAAAAACAATGATCCCGACGAATTAAAAACCTCCTTCGAAATGTAGTGGATTGAAATGATCCTGCACTCCTCTAAAGTAGGTGAGAATGCCGAGATCACTAGGAAGAACTATTAGGTATATAATTAAGAGGGTCACAATATTCTGTTTCAACAGATCCAGCCTGTCGTTCTTGAGCTTGCAGTCCTCCTGCGGTTCGCTGCGCGGATTCGCGCCCGCTTCAACTTATGACTTGGATTTAGTGGTTAGTTAAAGAGACACTTACAATATTCTGCTTCAACAGATCCAGCTTGTCGTTCTTGAGCTTGCAGACCTCCTGCCGCAGCAGCTCGGCATCAGCGCGCGGCGCTGCGGGCGGTTCGCCGCGCGGATTCGCGCCCGCTTCCGCCGATGACATGGACTCTAAGCCTGTATCGCTGTCTACGTATACTCCACCACCTGTAGAAAATTATAAAATAATTATTTAAGTTAGTTGTAATTATGTGGCCGACGTACTAGAAACGACGTATAAAATCTGGTTTTCAATGGTAGCTAAGACAATTTTACAGCTCAGCTGAATTAACTTTTGTTTGCTTATGGATGTACTAAACCACACGAAACATCGAGACTAGCTAAGGGTCTTTATACACTGCGTATTGTTAAGCAGTTTTACGTAGATATGCTCACGTTCACAACGCAATGTATAAGGGCTCTAACATCGACGATATATTTTTCACAGAAGTTCATTGTTGTTAAAAAAAGAATATATGTAGATACTGTAGATCTCAAAAACCTAGAGTAAAAACAGAACAGTTCGGTGAATTCTTCTTTTGCTAAGTAATAAATATAAGTAATATTATTCATGCAATTTCTTAAGTGAAAACCTATGTCATATCTAATAGTAGATAGCGTAGATACCTATTTAAAGCAACAACGAAACTTTTATTTTTATTTTCAATGTATACAGTGTACTACAATCATGCTATGGACAACAGTGACTACTCTACAACTCTATATTGTCTATACACCTACAGGACTAACCTGTTGCACTTTTACCACAACTCAGCCAGTCCTTGTCGTCTAATTGAAGAAAAATTCAATTCAATCACAATACACGCAATAATTTAAAATTACTAATTACTTTAATATGATGTAAGGTAAGGTTTGTATTTGTTATTACTGGTTGGAAGTAATGGTCGATGATGAAGTTTGGCAATAGGTATTACTTACCCTTATTTAAGCAAAACCGCTAATGTAGGTTTTAGGTATTAAGCACTACTTAAAAGGAGCGATGTTATACCTATAGTCTATTCAATACGGATAATAGAGAATGTAAACACATATGATGTGATTCAGTCGTTTGACTAATGATAATGACATTAATTCTTAAATACAAAATGTCGTAAGTATCTCACTATGCGAATGACAGTCACTTGGTTTTTAGTTGTGTTCACTTTCTATTTATGAACCGTAAGCCAGGAACAAATTTCATGACCAATCGCGTGCCAGGCGATAACTTGTGAAGTGGTTAAGGCCGATGTATAATGAAGCCTTGTGAAGGTCAGCTGCCGCTCCGTAGGTGGGTTGAGGAACGGCAGCTATTTAAACACTTTCAAAAAAACGGTCATCGCGTCACGATTGCAAATTTGTCAGATGATAGTATATATGCTCTTACAAACATGAAAAATCGTCAGCCGGCTGAAGATCATATGTTCACGTGACCAGCTGACGGTCTTTTCACTGCGATATAGCTGACTGACGAGTTTTTATATTTATAATAGGATATAAACTATCATCTGCCAAAGTTTCAATCGGGACGCGATGACAATTTTTTTAATCGATTAAATGTCTGCCGTTCCTCAACCCACCAAAGGAAAGAGGCTGACCTTCACGAGGCTTCATTACACATCGCCCTTAACCACTTCACAAGTTGTCGCCTGGGGACGCGATGACCAACGAAATTTGTTCCTAGCTTACGGTCTATTAGAGCCATATTGAATTCACTATCGAAAATTTATAATAACATTGTCAACATTTTCCTTTCTAAACACGCTCTTATTACTTAGCGTTCTCATATAACATACCCAAAAATCACCCCTTTCACCAAAAAAGTACCAGGACCGCATAACTCACCAAGAGGATCCAAATCCACCGAGTTAAGGCTGGAGTCGTCGCTGTGGTCGTGCATGGGCGGGCGCGGGCCGGCGGCGCGTGACGTCACGTCGGGGCTGGACGCGTCGGAGCCGCCGGCCGAGCGCACGGACACCGCGCTGGCTGAGGACGACGCTACTGACGTTTTGGAACGGCCACTCTGCAAATAAAGGTTTGTAAATACAGTGTTTTGATACCTAAGTAATGACTGTGACTTAAAAATATTTCGAACGGAGAAAAGTCGACCGGAAGATGCAAAACTGATGTAGAACTTCACATGCTCTGAACGACACGCTAATTTAAAGTGGATTTTCGAAAGGAATCAGTGAGAGTAGATCCCGTAATGCTTCGTGAAATGGTCTTTTAAATTAACGACGATTTACAACCAGAGTAAAAATGTAGTCAAACGGGAAAATCGTAAAATAAAAATGGAAATGCCAATTTATCCGGTTTCTACCGGGGATCAAAAGTCTCTTTCAGACCAACACAGGTTAGGGTACTAGACAATACATTCATCGGATTAACAAAGGTATTGTAAAATAGTCTTACATTAGGGGTGGGTGTGTCTTGCATACTGCTCATCTTCTTATTGAGAACATTCTTGCTACTGTCGCCGGAAAGATTCGTGTCCACGCTCGGTGATCTACAACAAACAAATAAATATTCTTAAGTATTATCAAGTAACAACCGTACAACAGCAATCATATTGAATAGATTGCTAAACAGTTTGGAAAAGTCTGGAAAGTTTCTTGATACAAAACAAAGTCGAAACAACAGTTAATAATCATGGAAACCCGTCAAATAACCATGAATGACTTCGACCTTTGAAAGCTAACGCGTAGAATGGATTC
Organism: Pammene aurita; assembly: GCA_947086415.1. Classification (NCBI taxonomy): domain Eukaryota; kingdom Metazoa; phylum Arthropoda; class Insecta; order Lepidoptera; family Tortricidae; genus Pammene; species Pammene aurita. The sequence continues at coordinate 17,327,139 of OX352308.1, forward strand.
ATCAGTTGTTATACTCGTACCTACGGGTAAACGGGTATACATAATTATAAATACCTAAGTGTTAATAGCGTACGCTTTCAATTTTACCACTATGTGTTCATGAAAAGGTTTTAAGATATTTTTTAAGGTGAAGGAAAACTTCGTCAGGACACCGGACTTAACCCCAATAAGGCCTAGTTTCGTCTCTAAATTGCAAGGTCAGATGGCAGTAGCTTTCGTAAAAACTAGTGCCCACACCAATTCATGGAATTAGATTGCCAAGCGGACCCCAGGATCAATTGAGCTGTGGCAAAAGCTGAGACAAACGCTAGGAGGATGATGATTAATTGATTTACTCGAAATTACCGATATTAATATTAATTTACTCGAAAACATAACATTGCCGACTGTGGTATATACCTGACTTTCGATATAAACGCCTTCTTCACAGTATCAATGAACCTCGTACTGGGCCCCTCCTGTCGCGGCGTCCCCTCCGGTTGCGGCGATACAGCCCCCGGCTCCAACCGCGCCCCCGTACCAAGGAACTCCACCGTTTTACTCTTCAACTCATCAGCCAAGTTCTGTAGCAACGATGCTCGCGTTCTCAGTTCCAGTTGGGCGAACTTCTCGGCTTTGTAGCACGCGTTCTCGGCGTTTATGAGCTTAGTAAGGAGGAACTCTTTGAACTCTCGCCCCTTGCGGAAGTACGCCGGCTGTGGGAGAGTCGGCCCGAAAAATGGTACGTCTCCTCGAGCGGTGACGGCCACCTTGTACCTGAAAGTCGAATAAGGGCTGCATAAGTTATACATTTTTATTAAACCCTATTAATTAATTATTGTAATCCCTGTATAGCTGGTTGATATATATTAATACACTTTCATCGTTACGCCGATTTTTTTTATGCGATGGCTATATTAAATTTTACGAGCGATACAAACTAATCTTAGGCAATGAGAATTAAGTAAGGCATATTTATTTATTTATCTTTGACTTTGGTCGGTAATAATACAATTGTTTCGGGATATTTACACGAAGGAATAAAGGGAAAAACTGAGTCAGAAATGTCAAACACTAGTCCTTCGCAAGCATCAATTACCAAACAAATAACGGAAGACAACTGCTACTAATTCGACAAGGAAACATACCATTGAAATACGACGCATTTGCGACTGACATTTTTACTTAAAAAAACCTTTAGACGCTACCTTTACGCTTACATTTTTGCGTAAATACGAGAAACTTTCAAAACAATACTTAAGCTACGGTAACGAGTTGCCCTGCAATATCTGATAGGCCTTTTTTCGTATTTTCACACAAAATAACGTTCCCTTAAATCCGTAATAAGGCATCATAAAACCTGGAAATGTTACTAAGCACACCTAGCTGTATAACTCTGAAAAGCTCTAATTACAACAGAAGATTCGTTTGCATATAAATTACAAGAGCAAATTTCCATTTCCCTTTTTCCAAGCCATTCTCAAGACTTCTTCATGCAAATAATGTCTCTGTGCGTTGTTGCGTCGCAACACAAACTTTATGTTAAACAAGTCACTTGAGAAGCGACAAATGTAATGTAACAAGAATAAGAGAAAACTTCTACGAAGTGAAATGGAAAAGAGATTGAGCCTAACTCAGGGAATACTTAATGCGAAGCTATTAGAAAATAATAACAACAATGGAAATCAAGAGACTTGTGGGTACAATGTTGGTAATTGAATTTTGTACAAACAAAAGTTGAAGGATCTCGGGAAGACGAAAAATGTTGTCCATATTTAACTTTTGCAAGGTGAACGCCCTGTGGAATACGGCAAATATTTAATGTATAAAGTACCGGAACCAAAACTTTGTATGTAAGGGGTCGAGATTAAATATTACGTATGTGGTATTTGTTATGTTAGTACTTATAGTACCTACTCCTAAAATGTATCTCAAAATCGACATCGACAAATAGACACATAAGTTGAAACAATTGAGCTTACTACTACTCGTACTGAACAGTATCACATTACGAGTACGAAATCCAGGACGTTCTAAATGTAATATAGAGGCATGAAAACTAGTATAATATATCGCTGGCCCAATATTATAGGGTTCTATATTTCACTTTTATCGAATTAAAATTTGAACATTGTCATATTGACACTAAGACTAAATTTAACTATCCTGAAAATGTAACATATTCATAGAACCGTGTAATATTGAGCCAGCGATATGTAGAAAAAGTAGCCAGAAGCTTTCCCATGTCAGTATATCTGTCTGTTTTTTATAACTCCCGAATACATGTAGAGTAGATCGGGGCAAATCGGGTGAATCGAGTCGCAGGGCGAAACGGATCATGTTTTGTTTTTTGTCCTAAGATCGCGGGTAGCCAGTAGCCAGTCAGTCAACTAGCGTCCCGCGTTGGATTTAACCTTCCCGCACGCTGCGGTGGCGGCCACCACGGCATGATAAAAATGCTTGATCCGTTTCGTCCCGAGATCCGTTTTGCCCTCGGTCTACCTTATTTTAAAATTAGCAATGTTACCTGGTCTCCCCGCCTGTAGTCTCCACGGGCGTGACAACGATGAAAGCGTGCAGGAAATGGGACGCGATCATATCTGGCGTGAAGGGAGTTGCCTTTTCCTGCAATGGTCACATCGTTGTCGTTAATATCAGTACACATTGATGGCGTAATACGTATTGGTATTAGATCGAACTGCAGTGCTAGCTGATTGTATTGCTACTGTTATCTCGCGATATATCAACTTTGTGCAGGACTCTCCGACCAACTTAAAGCCTAGGCGACTCATTGTACGATATAACTAGCCTTTTCCCGCGGCTTCGCCCGCGTACTATAATTACTTAAAAAGGATACGATACCCATGTTGATTTTCAGACTTTGTAAACACATTTGCCCCTTTTATACTCTATGTCTTTAGGTATTTAAATAAAAGTAAACAAACAATTTTTACATTTTCGGGTAGTTATAACTTTTATTGGTTAACCAATCAAATACAAAACTGCCTGGATCTGTCACTTAACGACCTGGCTTTATCCAATATTATTTGATCGTGTAATGTTTTCATCTACCCTCAACTGGCTTAAGGAGCCATTTGAGGGTAGATCTTATTTACTTTTATTTAAATACCTAAAGATACAGAGTATAGGGGTTGAATTTTCAAAAAACCTGAAACACGTGTTTACTCATTTATCGTTATATAAAATAGTCTTAACAAATCTTGATTCGCCATACAAACTTTGGACCCCCATTTTACCCCCTTAGGGGGTGAATTTTGAAAAATCCTTTCTTAGTGCAACCCTAGACCTTATAAGGAACCTACGTGCCAAATTTGGAATATCTAGAACCAGCGGTTTGGGCTGTGCGTTGATATGTCAGTCAGTCAGTCAGTCAGTCAGTCAGTCAATCAGTCAGTCAGTCAGTCAGTCAGTTTCTTCTTTTATATATTTAGATGTTAGAAAAAAAACTTTTTACATTCTTAACTTAAAACTTCTTAATTTCTTAACTTTTTCGTTTGTACACATAGGTACCTACCAACTAAATAATTTGGAGACGGGTCGATCCAGGTCGACCAAGTTTCACTGGTCATAGTTGCGGATGAGTCAGTTATAAACTTATTCGCGATCTACCGTCAAAATATTGTCTTAAAACTTATCGCACACCTCCGCGCGAACAACCAGCAGTCTTTAAATAGATTCTGCGCTACTACTCCGACTCTTACCAAGTCTTCGAAAGAAAATCTTGGAATATGACCTCGCGATCCAAGGATCCATCGTTCACCGTCTTGCGATTATTTTCCTTAACGTTCTATTCATCAACATTTCCAAGGGCTTTAAAAGGAAGGTATACCTGAAAAACAATCGCCACAATGTCGTTCCCGACGTGCCTCTTCCTCTGCAGCTGCTGAGCGTCGCCAGCCGTGTGGGGTAGGAGGGGAGCGACGTGGAACATGATCTCGCGGTCGAAGAATCGCTCGTACACCGCCTCCGTGCCGGTGTGCCCGTTCATGATGTCTAGGCCGCCACGGTAGCCTGTAAGGAGGTGTTTGTGTTAGCCGATAGTTATCCACCTACTACTCCTACTCTTGATAGTAGTTGTGGCTTTATGACGATGATGTGGATAATATAGCCAACCGCGACTAGTCTCCATTTATTACGGTCTTCAACGTTACAAGAACATTGGACACTGGTACTAAAAAAAAAATCCAAATTTTAATAACTGTCGGGAAATACTTAGAAAACCTACATACATGTTCAGGGTAATAAAAAGATTAACATTTATAATTCTGATACTCTGTTTGATTTCTAGTTTAAAGTACACATATACGAGTATGTTACAATAGAAGCGAAATCAATTTTATTTCAACCTACTATCGCTATTCATTTAAATAATCTCATGCTAAGAGCAGTCCCTATTCAAGGCTTCCAGTATTATAAGGCAATTCAAGAATATTTTATTCGCAAAAGTTGAATCTGCTAGCAAAGATACTTAAACGGACCATTAAAAGTGTCCACGTTCGTACTTTTAATCGCGCGCAATTATTCACCGGCTTAAACTTTTATATTCCCTATTACAAGAACCGTCTAATTGCCATCCATTAACTCTGGGTACCCAGAAAAACTGTTAAACATCCTTATCGAACATCTAACCTACCTTTATGGTCCTTCAACTTGATTCTCTGTCCGAGCATTTCTAGAAATTCGTCGAAAGCGGGTGACGTCTCGTTGTTCCCGAACAGTTCTTCTTCCGTCGTCTGTCCGTACTTCTGGTACAGCACTCCGAACTTGAAGGTGGCCACCAGTACGTGCTCGTCGTAGGTTGAGATCAGCGAGGATGCGTTGAGACACATCACCGCCATGAAGTTGTCGACGTTCACTTGGTCGTTCAGCATCCTGGCCATTTTTAAGGGCGATGGCATCACGGCTGATCCTGTAAACATGAAGCTTTATTAACTTCCTTTTTTTTAAATTACTTATGAATTCTCCGGCGGGGATTTTCCTTGACGGTACTTTATTTGAATAAACTTCCTTGAGATACAATTAAACTTCGAAACAAATCCACATTTACAGGAATCTTGCTGACTCATTCGAAATGCTATTTTTATTTTCAAAACAGCGCCGCATATTCCCATAACAATATTATAAAATATTTTCCGGTTATGTCACGTAGTTTTTGCACCGTTGCACTCGCGCGATTCGTGGTCGCTTTGACGAACGTATCAGCCTCACTTGTGTTCCGACTAACGAGTAACTACATATATTATGTATTACTATACATAGCGAAATTCGCGAGGTTATCGAAGTAACTACCAGGTGCACATAGGGTGCCGACATGTTGCATTTCAATTGTGTGTTTGCGCCTTTATGCCTCGATCAGGATAGGTCTAATAGTGCTATCGACAACGAATAGCATCCATTATAATAAACTTACTTTCCTGATGCATGTTACTGTAAAAGCAGCCTTACAATTCTTTAAAAAATAAGTTTTTTATACATTAATTAAACTTACTAGTGGTGGGTATAAGTCCATGCATGGTCTCTGTGCGTAATCTGAGGAGTATTCTGGTGTGATCATGTCCGGCCATGTGTTCGTTTTTGAGTGACATCACGACAGACCCCAAGTTTTCATCCGTACCGACCAAGTTTATGTGTTCCTGTGACAAAAAGAGATGAAGATATTATTTAACAATATTCAAAATTAACTTTGGGCTGGGACAAGAATGGTACATATAATGCTTTTATGTAGGTACAGTCACGAACCCGGATTGTTGAGCCACTTGCCATTGTTCGTAATTTTGCCGTGTAATAAATGACCGATGTTACTGACAGCTAGTCGGTAACCTCGGTCATTCATAACACGGCTAAATTACAAATAATGTCAAGTGGCTCAACAATCCGGTTTCGTGACTGTAGTTACATGTACCATGTTTGGCGTTAAAATCATAATTATAAAAGGCACAGTACAGTCAGAATGCCAAAGTGGCACAGAAAAAGGGTCCTAATACCAAAGAGAGCCGAGCGAATGCTGACTAATTCTCTGTACTGGCCATTGCTCGCTAAAGACTTATTATATAGGTATTTAGCTTAGTATGGAGTGAACACTCTTAAGCTTACTTATTTCTCTATGGTACTGGCCTTAGACAACGTAGGAAAACAATGCATACTGGGTGCAGTTGGTGTACTGGCATGAGAAAAAATAAGTAGGGATCTTGATTTATTGTCCAATACACAATGTGTTCACAATGTTAAGGTACTTACACTTGACCTTAGCATTGTTGAAGTCCAATTCATACATGAACATAATGATTGTAGTAAAACAACCAATATTATAATTATTTTTACATGTTTTTAAAGTGGGGCATTCCACTCATACAATGGTATGTTATTCAATCAAATACAAACATTGAAAACATTGAAAAATAATCAACCCAGCAGGACTTGAACCTCGCATCGATACGCCTTACCGGGGCTCGATCGCTTTACCAATTAAGCTATGGGTCAAGTTACTAAGTTGACGAAATTCTCAATGCCATCAATCATCTTTTTGCATTTATTTTGATCTACATCGACTTTACAGCAGCCGTAAGCGACATCTAGGTGCTAACTACTAGAGTTAGATACCCTTCCCGCCGACCCTATCGCCCCCCGATCGCGATCGCGATCGAGCCCCGGTAAGGCGTATCGATGCGAGGTTCAAGTCCTGCTGGGTTGATTATTTTTTCAATGTTTTCAATGTTTGTATTTGATTGAATAACATACAACCAATATTAATTTCAGTAATTAAATAAATAAATACTATAGGACAATCTTACACAAATCGACCGAGGCCCACAGTAAGATCAATAAGGCTTGTGTTATGGGTACTAGACGACGATATATATAATTATTTTATACAACATCATTAGTATAATTAATTACATATACAAAGCGAACAAGTATTTTGTTATAACAAAACAGTAATATTACCTAACGCATGGCCGGCGCCATAATGAAGGTCGCAACCCAGAACATTCGATAGCTGTGTGAACTTGGCACCCGACCTTGACGAATTTTTTTTTAGTATTTTTTTTCTAATAGTGTTTTGTTTGTAGTTGATTGTAGTAAAACGGATTTTGTTTGTAGTTGTCCCAAAAAAAAATTAGGGAGGGGGTGAAAAAGGTCAGCACCCGACATGCGAAATCCTAATATTTTATAATTGATTCTTGTTCATAATCGTTTGTAGTTGATTGTAGTTCCTTTATTTTCGTTAGTAGTAGCCAAATAAGGCCGAAAAAATTTTTTTTACAAAAATCGGTTCGCGAGCGCGTTGATGTCTTTTTCCGAAAATCGTCTAAATTGCCTAAATACACGTAAATACACTATTTACTCTACTCTCATAGACAGGATCTCGCACATACACAATTTTGCGTAATTGTAGCACCTTATAAGTTGCTTTTTAGTTACAAAGTAGCAAAATAAACTGAATATCGCGAGCGCACAAAAATGGTAAAGGTAACTGATTATGTCAACGTATTACTTTTCCATGAGTATTTCGTTTGCAAATGATTGTAGCTTCTTAATATTCGTTTGTAGTAGCCAAATAAAGCCAAGGAAAATAAAATAATAAATAATAATCTGACATGTGACCGCGTTTTCCTAAAGTCGTCTAAATTGCGCAGTTTCGTTTCTGGTAGATCAAAACCTACGCCAGGCACCAAGGTAGCCTTATTTTCGTTCGTAGTAGCCCATTATCGTTTGCAGTAGTTCAAAAACCTACGCCAGACATCAGGGTAGCCTTATTTTCGTTTGTAGTGCTTTCATTTCGTTTGTAGTAGCTCAATATCGATTGTAGTAGTTCAAAATCCTACGCCAGATAACAGGGTAGCCTTATTTTCGTTTGTAGTGCTTTCATTTCGTTTGTAGTAGCTCAATATCGATTGTAGTAGTTGAAAATCCTACGCCAGACATCAGGGTAGCCTTATTTTCGTTTGTAGTGCTTTCATTTCGTTTGTAGTAACGCGATTTCGTTTGTAGTAGTTCAAAAACCTACGGCAGACATCAGGGTAGCCATATATTCGTTTGTAGTTACTTCATTTCGTTTGTAGTAGCTCAATATCGATTGTAGTAGTTCAATATCCTACGCCAGACATCAAGGCGGCCTTATTTTCGTTTGTAGTGCTTTCATTTCGTTTGTAGTAACGCGATTTCGTTTGTAGTAGATCAAAAACCTACGCAAGCCATCAAGGTAGCCTTATTTACGTTTGTAGTAACTTCATTTCGTTTGTAGTAGCTCAATATCGATTGTAGTAGTTCAAAAACCTACGCCAGAGATCAGGGTAGCCTTATTTTCGTTTGTAGTGCTTTCATTTCGTTTGTAGTAGCTCAATATCGATTGTAGTAGTTAAAAAACCTACGCCAGACATCAGGGTAGCCATATTTTCGTTTGTAGTGATTTCATTTCGTTTGTAGTAGCTCAATATCGATTTTAGTAGTTCAAAAACCTACGCCAGGCATCAAGGTTGCCTTATTTTCGTTTGTAGTGATTTCATATCGTTTGTAGTAGCTCAATATCGATTGTAGTAGTTCAAAATCCTACGCCAGATATCAGGGTAGCCTTATTTTCGTTTGTAGTGATTTCATTTCGTTTGTAGTAGCTCAATATCGATTGTAGTAGGTCAAAAACCTACGTAAGACATCAGGGATACCTTATTTTCGTTTGTAGTACTTTAATTTCATTTGTAGTAGCCCAATATCGATTGTAGTAGTTCAAAAACCTACGCCAGACATAAAGGTAGCCTTGTTTTTGTTTGTAGTGACTTCATTTCGTTCGTAGTAACGCGATTTCGTTTGTAGTGATTCAAAAACCTACGCCAGACATCAGGGTAGCCTAATTTTCGTTTGTAGTGACTTCATTTCGTTTGTAGTAGCTCAATATCGATTGTAGTAGTTCAAAACCCGACGCCAGAGATCAAGGTAGCCTAATTTTCATTTGTAGTGCTTTCATTTCGTTTGTAGTAGCCCAATATCAATTGCAGTTGTTTTAAAACCTACGCCAGAGATCAGGGTAGCCTTATTTTCGTTTGTAGTGCTTTCATTTCGTTTGTAGTAGCTCAATATCGATTATAGTAGTTCAAAATCCTACGCCAGATATCAGGGTAGTCTTATTTTCGTTTGTAGTAACTTCATTTCGTTTGTAGTAGCTCAATATCGATTGTAGTAGTTCAAAAACCTACGCCAGAGATCAGGGTAGCCTTATTTTCGTTTGTAGTGCTTTCATTTCGTTTGTAGTAGCTCAATATCGATTGTAGTAGTTAAAAAACCTACGCCAGACATCAGGGTAGCCATATTTTCGTTTGTAGTGATTTCATTTCGTTTGTAGTAGCTCAATATCGATTTTAGTAGTTCAAAAACCTACGCCAGGCATCAAGGTTGCCTTATTTTCGTTTGTAGTGATTTCATATCGTTTGTAGTAGCTCAATATCGATTGTAGTAGTTCAAAATCCTACGCCAGATATCAGGGTAGCCTTATTTTCGTTTGTAGTGATTTCATTTCGTTTGTAGTAGCTCAATATCGATTGTAGTAGGTCAAAAACCTACGTAAGACATCAGGGATACCTTATTTTCGTTTGTAGTACTTTAATTTCATTTGTAGTAGCCCAATATCGATTGTAGTAGTTCAAAAACCTACGCCAGACATAAAGGTAGCCTTGTTTTTGTTTGTAGTGACTTCATTTCGTTCGTAGTAACGCGATTTCGTTTGTAGTGATTCAAAAACCTACGCCAGACATCAGGGTACCCTAATTTTCGTTTGTAGTGACTTCATTTCGTTTGTAGTAGCTCAATATCGATTGTAGTAGTTCAAAACCCGACGCCGAGATCAAGGTAGCCTAATTTTCATTTGTAGTGCTTTCATTTCGTTTGTAGTAGCCCAATATCAATTGCAGTTGTTTTAAAACCTACGCCAGAGATCAGGGTAGCCTTATTTTCGTTTGTAGTGCTTTCATTTCGTTTGTAGTAGCTCAATATCGATTATAGTAGTTCAAAATCCTACGCCAGATATCAGGGTAGTCTTATTTTCGTTTGTAGTGACTTCATTTCGTTTGTAGTAGCTCAATATCGATTGTAGTAGTTCAAAAACCTACGCCAGAGATCAGGGCAGCCTTATTTTCGTTTGTAGTGCTTTCATTTCGTTTGTAGTATCTCAATATCGATTGTAGTAGTTCAAAAACCTACGCCAGACATCAGGGTAGCCATATTTTCGTTTGTAGTGACTTCATTTCGTTTGTAGTAGCTCAATATTGATTTTAGTAGTTCAAAAACCTACGCCAGGCATCAAGGTTGCCTTATTTTCGTTTGTAGTGATTTCATATCGTTTGTAGTAGCTCAATATCGATTGTAGTAGTTCAAAATCCTACGCCAGATATCAGGGTAGCCTTATTTTCGTTTGTAGTGATTTCATTTCGTTTGTAGTAGCTCAATATCGATTGTAGTAGTTCAATATCCTACGCCAGACATCAGGGCGGCCTTATTTTCGTTTGTAGTGCTTTCATTTCGTTTGTAGTAACGCGATTTCGTTTGTAGTAGATCAAAAACCTACGCAAGCCATCAAGGTAGCCTTATTTTCGTTTGTAGTGACTTCATTTCGTTTGTAGTACCTCAATATCGATTGTAGTAGTTCAAAAACCTACGCCAGACATCAGGGTAGCCTTATTTTCGTTAGTAGTAGCCAAATAAGGCCGAAAAAATTTTTTTTACAAAAATCGGTTCGCGAGCGCGTTGATGTCTTTTTCCGAAAATCATCTAAATTGCCTAAATACACGTAAATACACTATTTACTCTACTCTCATAGACAGGATCTCGCACATACACAATTTTGCGTAATTGTAGCACCTTATAAGTTGCTTTTTAACCGACGAAAAAAACGGAGGAGGTTCTCAAGTCGACGCGTATATTTTTTTTTTTTTTTTTATGTATGATCACGCATAACTTTTTACAGAGTGGTTCGATTTTGATAATTATTTTTTTATTGGAAAGGGTATACCCCGAAATTGGTCCCATATAAATTTGAAACGAAAATTCCATCCTTTAGGGTAGGAAAATAGGGGATGATTGATTTTTCACTCACCGATTGTAACGTATGACCACGCATAACTTTTTACAGAGTAGTTCGATTTTGATAATAATTTTTTTATTGGAAAGGGTATATCCCGAAATAGGTCCCATATAAATTTGAAAAAGGAAATTCTAACCTTAAGGGTAGGAAAAAAGGGGATGATTGATTTTTCACTCACCGATTGTAACGTATGGCCACGCATAACTTTTTACAGAGTAGTCCGATTTTTTGGATAAAAATCTTACCCTAAGGGTGGGCAAATAGGGGTAATTTATTGTTCACTCGCAGATTTTAAAGCAGAGTTTTTACAAAAAAAACCTCACGAGTTTTGACAATGAGTTTTAGACCTGCCAGTCTCTTCTTTCTATTTGCTTCCATCCTTTTTTTTTCTCATTATTAGATTCTTCTAAATATCTTTTTCTCATTCGAGCAGAATTTTTTGTAGGCCTACCCATGTTGGTATATAAAGCCTGTTCTTTTTTAAGTATTTATATTACAGAACAAAATAATAGTTAAAGAAGCTTATTAATATAACAGTTAATAGCTAAAGCAAGGTAGGTAGCTATTTTAAAAGTAATAAAAAATTAAGCATGTAATAATTTTTATAAATTATAGCCACAGAAAATTATGAAATAAAAACTTTTTAACAAAAAAATTGAACCGCCGAAAAGAAAAAAAAAAGCCAATAAAAAACCGTTAAAACGAAACGAATCGACCAACAAAAAAAAAGAATAGCGCACTGAAAAGAAAAAAATAATAATTTGGTCTTCAATAACGCAAGTGCATACCTACCCTACAATTACAATTATAATCTATTTCTATACACTTTCTATATACCTAAAACAATCGCTAGGCTTATATCAATTTAATTACATCTAGAAAGTATGAACTATATACATACTTCTGAAATCAATCACACAAATCTGCGTATTTATATATTTACAATCAGTTATTTTTGGAGTCGGTGCCAGCCTCAAACAAACTTGAGCACCTTTAACCACATAATGTGTTGCGTTCAACTCTTCACTAAGGTGCTCAAGATTGTTTGAGGCTGCCACCGACTCCAAAAATAACTGATTGTAAATATATAAATACGCAGATTTGTGTGATTGATTTCAGAAGTATGTATATAGTTCATACTTTCTAGATGTAATTAAATTGATATAAGCCTAGCGATTGTTTTAGGTATATAGAAAGTGTATAGAAATAGATTATAATTGTAATTGTAGGGTAGGTATGCACTTGCGTTATTGAAGACCAAATTATTATTTTTTTCTTTTCAGTGCGCTATTGTTTTTTTTTGTTGGTCGATTCGTTTCGTTTTAACGGTTTTTTATTGGCTTTTTTTTTTCTTTTCGGCGGTTCAATTTTTTTTTAGTTACAAAGTAGCAAAATAAACTGAATATCGCGAGCGCACAAAAATGGTAAAGGTAACTGATTATGTCAACGTATTACTTTTCCATGAGTATTTCGTTTGCAAATGATTGTAGCTTCTTAATATTCGTTTGTAGTAGCCAAATAAAGCCAAGGAAAATAAAATAATAAATAATAATCTGACATGTGACCGCGTTTTCCTAAAGTCGTCTAAATTGCGCAGTTTCGTTTCTGGTAGATCAAAACCTACGCCAGGCACCAAGGTAGCCTTATTTTCGTTCGTAGTAGCCCATTATCGTTTGCAGTAGTTCAAAAACCTACGCCAGACATCAGGGTAGCCTTATTTTCGTTTGTAGTGCTTTCATTTCGTTTGTAGTAGCTCAATATCGATTGTAGTAGTTCAAAATTCTACGCCAGATAACAGGGTAGCCTTATTTTCGTTTGTAGTGCTTTCATTTCGTTTGTAGTAGCTCAATATCGATTGTAGTAGTTGAAAATCCTACGCCAGACATCAGGGTAGCCTTATTTTCGTTTGTAGTGCTTTCATTTCGTTTGTAGTAACGCGATTTCGTTTGTAGTAGTTCAAAAACCTACGGCAGACATCAGGGTAGCCATATATTCGTTTGTAGTTACTTCATTTCGTTTGTAGTAGCTCAATATCGATTGTAGTAGTTCAATATCCTACGCCAGACATCAAGGCGGCCTTATTTTCGTTTGTAGTGCTTTCATTTCGTTTTTAGTAACGCGATTTCGTTTGTAGTAGATCAAAAACCTACGCAAGCCATCAAGGTAGCCTTATTTACGTTTGTAGTAACTTCATTTCGTTTGTAGTAGCTCAATATCGATTGTAATAGTTCAAAAACCTACGCCAGAGATCAGGGTAGCCTTATTTTCGTTTGTAGTGCTTTCATTTCGTTTGTAGTAGCTCAATATCGATTGTAGTAGTTAAAAAACCTACGCCAGACATCAGGGTAGCCATATTTTCGTTTGTAGTGATTTCATTTCGTTTGTAGTAGCTCAATATCGATTTTAGTAGTTCAAAAACCTACGCCAGGCATCAAGGTTGCCTTATTTTCGTTTGTAGTGATTTCATATCGTTTGTAGTAGCTCAATATCGATTGTAGTAGTTCGAAATCCTACGCCAGATATCAGGGTAGCCTTATTTTCGTTTGTAGTGATTTCATTTCGTTTGTAGTAGCTCAATATCGATTGTAGTAGTTCAATATCCTACGCCAGACATCAGGGCGGCCTTATTTTCGTTTGTAGTGCTTTCATTTCGTTTGTAGTAACGCGATTTCGTTTGTAGTAGATCAAAAACCTACGCAAGCCATCAAGGTAGCCTTATTTTCGTTTGTAGTGACTTCATTTCGTTTGTAGTAGCTCAATATCGATTGTAGTAGTTCAAAAACCTACGCCAGACATCAGGGTAGCCTTATTTTCGTTAGTAGTAGCCAAATAAGGCCGAAAACATTTTTTTTACAAAAATCGGTTCGCGAGCGCGTTGATGTCTTTTTCCGAAAATCGTCTAAATTGCCTAAATATACGTAAATACACTATTTACTCTACTCTCATAGACAGGATCTCGCACATACACAATTTTGCTTAATTGTAGCACCTTATAAGTTGCTTTTTAGTTACAAAGTAGCAAAATAAACTGAATATCGCGAGCGCACAAAAATGGTAAAGGTAACTGATTATGTCAACGTATTACTTTTCCATGAGTATTTCGTTTGCAAATGATTGTAGCTTCTTAATATTCGTTTGTAGTAGCCAAATAAAGCCAAGGAAAATAAAATAATAAATAATAATCTGACATGTGACCGCGTTTTCCTAAAGTCGTCGAAATTGCGCAGTTTCGTTTCTGGTAGATCAAAACCTACGCCAGGCACCAAGGTAGCCTTATTTTCGTTCGTAGTAGCCCATTATCGTTTGCAGTAGTTCAAAAACCTACGCCAGACATCAGGGTAGCCTTATTTTCGTTTGTAGTGCTTTCATTTCGTTTGTAGTAGCTCAATATCGATTGTAGTTGTTCAAAATCCTACGCCAGATAACAGGGTAGCCTTATTTTCGTTTGTAGTGCTTTCATTTCGTTTGTAGTAGCTCAATATCGATTGTAGTAGTTGAAAATCCTACGCCAGACATCAGGGTAGCCTTATTTTCGTTTGTAGTGCTTTCATTTCGTTTGTAGTAACGCGATTTCGTTTGTAGTAGTTCAAAAACCTACGGCAGACATCAGGGTAGCCATATATTCGTTTGTAGTTACTTCATTTCGTTTGTAGTAGCTCAATATCGATTGTAGTAGTTCAATATCCTACGCCAGACATCAAGGCGGCCTTATTTTCGTTTGTAGTGCTTTCATTTCGTTTGTAGTAACGCGATTTCGTTTGTAGTAGATCAAAAACCTACGCAAGCCATCAAGGTAGCCTTATTTACGTTTGTAGTGACTTCATTTCGTTTGTAGTAGCTCAATATCGATTGTAGTAGTTCAAAAACCTACGCCAGAGATCAGGGTAGCCTTATTTTCGTTTGTAGTGCTTTCATTTCGTTTGTAGTAGCTCAATATCGATTGTAGTAGTTATAAAACCTACGCCAGACATCAGGGTAGCCATATTTTCGTTTGTAGTGATTTCATTTCGTTTGTAGTAGCTCAATATCGATTTTAGTAGTTCAAAAACCTACGCCAGGCATCAAGGTTGCCTTATTTTCGTTTGTAGTGATTTCATATCGTTTGTAGTAGCTCAATATCGATTGTAGTAGTTCAAAATCCTACGCCAGATATCAGGGTAGCCTTATTTTCGTTTGTAGTGATTTCATTTCGTTTGTAGTAGCTCAATATCGATTGTAGTAGGTCAAAAACCTACGTAAGACATCAGGGATACCTTATTTTCGTTTGTAGTACTTTAATTTCATTTGTAGTAGCCCAATATCGATTGTAGTAGTTCAAAAACCTACGCCAGACATAAAGGTAGCCTTGTTTTTGTTTGTAGTGACTTCATTTCGTTCGTAGTAACGCGATTTCGTTTGCAGTGATTCAAAAACCTACGCCAGACATCAGGGTAGCCTAATTTTCGTTTGTAGTGACTTCATTTCGTTTGTAGTAGCTCAATATCGATTGTAGTAGTTCAAAACCCGACGCCAGAGATCAAGGTAGCCTAATTTTCATTTGTAGTGCTTTCATTTCGTTTGTAGTAGCCCAATATCAATTGCAGTTGTTTTAAAACCTACGCCAGAGATTAGGGTAGCCTTATTTTCGTTTGTAGTGCTTTCATTTCGTTTGTAGTAGCTCAATATCGATTATAGTAGTTCAAAATCCTACGCCAGATATCAGGGTAGTCTTATTTTCGTTTGTAGTGACTTCATTTCGTTTGTAGTAGCTCAATATCGATTGTAGTAGTTCAAAAACCTACGCCAGAGATCAGGGCAGCCTTATTTTCGTTTGTAGTGCTTTCATTTCGTTTGTAGTATCTCAATATCGATTGTAGTAGTTCAAAAACCTACGCCAGACATCAGGGTAGCCATATTTTCGTTTGTAGTGACTTCATTTCGTTTGTAGTAGCTCAATATCGATTTTAGTAGTTCAAAAACCTACGCCAGGCATCAAGGTTGCCTTATTTTCGTTTGTAGTGATTTCATATCGTTTGTAGTAGCTCAATATCGATTGTAGTAGTTCAAAATCCTACGCCAGATATCAGGGTAGCCTTATTTTCGTTTGTAGTGATTTCATTTCGTTTGTAGTAGCTCAATATCGATTGTAGTAGTTCAATATCCTACGCCAGACATCAGGGCGGCCTTATTTTCGTTTGTAGTGCTTTCATTTCGTTTGTAGTAACGCGATTTCGTTTGTAGTAGATCAAAAACCTACGCAAACCATCAAGGTAGCCTTATTTTCGTTTGTAGTGACTTCATTTCGTTTGTAGTAGCTCAATATCGATTGTAGTAGTTCAAAAACCTACGCCAGACATCAGGGTAGCCTTATTTTCGTTTGTAGTGCTTTCATTTCGTTTGTAGTATCTCAATATCGATTGTAGTAGTTCAAAAACCTACGCCAGACATCAGGGTAGCCATATTTTCGTTTGTAGTGACTTCATTTCGTTTGTAGTAGCTCAATATCGATTTTAGTAGTTCAAAAACCTACGCCAGGCATCAGTTGCCTTATTTTCGTTTGTAGTGATTTCATATCGTTTGTAGTAGCTCAATATCGATTGTAGTAGTTCAAAATCCTACGCCAGATATCAGGGTAGCCTTATTTTCGTTTGTAGTGATTTCATTTCGTTTGTAGTAGCTCAATATCGATTGTAGTAGTTCAATATCCTACGCCAGACATCAGGGCGGCCTTATTTTCGTTTGTAGTGCTTTCATTTCGTTTGTAGTAACGCGATTTCGTTTGTAGTAGATCAAAAACCTACGCAAGCCATCAAGGTAGCCTTATTTTCGTTTGTAGTGACTTCATTTCGTTTGTAGTAGCTCAATATCGATTGTAGTAGTTCAAAAACCTACGCCAGACATCAGGGTAGCCTTATTTTCGTTAGTAGTAGCCAAATAAGGCCGAAAAAATTTTTTTTACAAAAATCGGTTCGCGAGCGCGTTGATGTCTTTTTCCGAAAATCATCTAAATTGCCTAAATACACGTAAATACACTATTTACTCTACTCTCATAGACAGGATCTCGCACATACACAATTTTGCGTAATTGTAGCACCTTATAAGTTGCTTTTTAGTTACAAAGTAGCAAAATAAACTGAATATCGCGAGCGCACAAAAATGGTAAAGGTAACTGATTATGTCAACGTATTACTTTTCCATGAGTATTTCGTTTGCAAATGATTGTAGCTTCTTAATATTCGTTTGTAGTAGCCAAATAAAGCCAAGGAAAATAAAATAATAAATAATAATCTGACATGTGACCGCGTTTTCCTAAAGTCGTCGAAATTGCGCAGTTTCGTTTCTGGTAGATCAAAACCTACGCCAGGGACCAAGGTAGCCTTATTTTCGTTCGTAGTAGCCCATTATCGTTTGCAGTAGTTCAAAAACCTACGCCAGACATCAGGGTAGCCTTATTTTCGTTTGTAGTGCTTTCATTTCGTTTGTAGTAGCTCAATATCGATTGTAGTTGTTCAAAATCCTACGCCAGATAACAGGGTAGCCTTATTTTCGTTTGTAGTGCTTTCATTTCGTTTGTAGTAGCTCAATATCGATTGTAGTAGTTGAAAATCCTACGCCAGACATCAGGGTAGCCTTATTTTCGTTTGTAGTGCTTTCATTTCGTTTGTAGTAACGCGATTTCGTTTGTAGTAGTTCAAAAACCTACGGCAGACATCAGGGTAGCCATATATTCGTTTGTAGTTACTTCATTTCGTTTGTAGTAGCTCAATATCGATTGTAGTAGTTCAATATCCTACGCCAGACATCAAGGCGGCCTTATTTTCGTTTGTAGTGCTTTCATTTCGTTTGTAGTAACGCGATTTCGTTTGTAGTAGATCAAAAACCTACGCAAGCCATCAAGGTAGCCTTATTTACGTTTGTAGTGACTTCATTTCGTTTGTAGTAGCTCAATATCGATTGTAGTAGTTCAAAAACCTACGCCAGAGATCAGGGTAGCCTTATTTTCGTTTGTAGTGCTTTCATTTCGTTTGTAGTAGCTCAATATCGATTGTAGTAGTTATAAAACCTACGCCAGACATCAGGGTAGCCATATTTTCGTTTGTAGTGATTTCATTTCGTTTGTAGTAGCTCAATATCGATTTTAGTAGTTCAAAAACCTACGCCAGGCATCAAGGTTGCCTTATTTTCGTTTGTAGTGATTTCATATCGTTTGTAGTAGCTCAATATCGATTGTAGTAGTTCAAAATCCTACGCCAGATATCAGGGTAGCCTTATTTTCGTTTGTAGTGATTTCATTTCGTTTGTAGTAGCTCAATATCGATTGTAGTAGGTCAAAAACCTACGTAAGACATCAGGGATACCTTATTTTCGTTTGTAGTACTTTAATTTCATTTGTAGTAGCCCAATATCGATTGTAGTAGTTCAAAAACCTACGCCAGACATAAAGGTAGCCTTGTTTTTGTTTGTAGTGACTTCATTTCGTTCGTAGTAACGCGATTTCGTTTGCAGTGATTCAAAAACCTACGCCAGACATCAGGGTAGCCTAATTTTCGTTTGTAGTGACTTCATTTCGTTTGTAGTAGCTCAATATCGATTGTAGTAGTTCAAAACCCGACGCCAGAGATCAAGGTAGCCTAATTTTCATTTGTAGTGCTTTCATTTCGTTTGTAGTAGCCCAATATCAATTGCAGTTGTTTTAAAACCTACGCCAGAGATTAGGGTAGCCTTATTTTCGTTTGTAGTGCTTTCATTTCGTTTGTAGTAGCTCAATATCGATTATAGTAGTTCAAAATCCTACGCCAGATATCAGGGTAGTCTTATTTTCGTTTGTAGTGACTTCATTTCGTTTGTAGTAGCTCAATATCGATTGTAGTAGTTCAAAAATCTACGCCAGAGATCAGGGCAGCCTTATTTTCGTTTGTAGTGCTTTCATTTCGTTTGTAGTATCTCAATATCGATTGTAGTAGTTCAAAAACCTACGCCAGACATCAGGGTAGCCATATTTTCGTTTGTAGTGACTTCATTTCGTTTGTAGTAGCTCAATATCGATTTTAGTAGTTCAAAAACCTACGCCAGGCATCAAGGTTGCCTTATTTTCGTTTGTAGTGATTTCATATCGTTTGTAGTAGCTCAATATCGATTGTAGTAGTTCAAAATCCTACGCCAGATATCAGGGTAGCCTTATTTTCGTTTGTAGTGATTTCATTTCGTTTGTAGTAGCTCAATATCGATTGTAGTAGTTCAATATCCTACGCCAGACATCAGGGCGGCCTTATTTTCGTTTGTAGTGCTTTCATTTCGTTTGTAGTAACGCGATTTCGTTTGTAGTAGATCAAAAACCTACGCAAACCATCAAGGTAGCCTTATTTTCGTTTGTAGTGACTTCATTTCGTTTGTAGTAGCTCAATATCGATTGTAGTAGTTCAAAAACCTACGCCAGACATCAGGGTAGCCTTATTTTCGTTTGTAGTGCTTTCATTTCGTTTGTAGTATCTCAATATCGATTGTAGTAGTTCAAAAACCTACGCCAGACATCAGGGTAGCCATATTTTCGTTTGTAGTGACTTCATTTCGTTTGTAGTAGCTCAATATCGATTTTAGTAGTTCAAAAACCTACGCCAGGCATCAGTTGCCTTATTTTCGTTTGTAGTGATTTCATATCGTTTGTAGTAGCTCAATATCGATTGTAGTAGTTCAAAATCCTACGCCAGATATCAGGGTAGCCTTATTTTCGTTTGTAGTGATTTCATTTCGTTTGTAGTAGCTCAATATCGATTGTAGTAGTTCAATATCCTACGCCAGACATCAGGGCGGCCTTATTTTCGTTTGTAGTGCTTTCATTTCGTTTGTAGTAACGCGATTTCGTTTGTAGTAGATCAAAAACCTACGCAAGCCATCAAGGTAGCCTTATTTTCGTTTGTAGTGACTTCATTTCGTTTGTAGTAGCTCAATATCGATTGTAGTAGTTCAAAAACCTACGCCAGACATCAGGGTAGCCTTATTTTCGTTAGTAGTAGCCAAATAAGGCCGAAAAAATTTTTTTTACAAAAATCGGTTCGCGAGCGCGTTGATGTCTTTTTCCGAAAATCATCTAAATTGCCTAAATACACGTAAATACACTATTTACTCTACTCTCATAGACAGGATCTCGCACATACACAATTTTGCGTAATTGTAGCACCTTATAAGTTGCTTTTTAGTTACAAAGTAGCAAAATAAACTGAATATCGCGAGCGCACAAAAATGGTAAAGGTAACTGATTATGTCAACGTATTACTTTTCCATGAGTATTTCGTTTGCAAATGATTGTAGCTTCTTAATATTCGTTTGTAGTAGCCAAATAAAGCCAAGGAAAATAAAATAATAAATAATAATCTGACATGTGACCGCGTTTTCCTAAAGTCGTCTAAATTGCGCAGTTTCGTTTCTGGTAGATCAAAACCTACGCCAGGCACCAAGGTAGCCTTATTTTCGTTCGTAGTAGCCCATTATCGTTTGCAGTAGTTCAAAAACCTACGCCAGACATCAGGGTAGCCTTATTTTCGTTTGTAGTGCTTTCATTTCGTTTGTAGTAGCTCAATATCGATTGTAGTAGTTCAAAATCCTACGCCAGATAACAGGGTAGCCTTATTTTCGTTTGTAGTGCTTTCATTTCGTTTGTAGTAGCTCAATATCGATTGTAGTAGTTGAAAATCCTACGCCAGACATCAGGGTAGCCTTATTTTAGTTTGTAGTGCTTTCATTTCGTTTGTAGTAACGCGATTTCGTTTGTAGTAGTTCAAAAACCTACGGCAGACATCAGGGTAGCCATATATTCGTTTGTAGTTACTTCATTTCGTTTGTAGTAGCTCAATATCGATTGTAGTAGTTCAATATCCTACGCCAGACATCAAGGCGGCCTTATTTTCGTTTGTAGTGCTTTCATTTCGTTTGTAGTAACGCGATTTCGTTTGTAGTAGATCAAAAACCTACGCAAGCCATCAAGGTAGCCTTATTTACGTTTGTAGTGACTTCATTTCGTTTGTAGTAGCTCAATATCGATTGTAGTAGTTCAAAAACCTACGCCAGAGATCAGGGTAGCCTTATTTTCGTTTGTAGTGCTTTCATTTCGTTTGTAGTAGCTCAATATCGATTGTAGTAGTTATAAAACCTACGCCAGACATCAGGGCTGCCATATTTTCGTTTGTAGTGATTTCATTTCGTTTGTAGTAGCTCAATATCGATTTTAGTAGTTCAAAAACCTACGCCAGGCATCAAGGTTGCCTTATTTTCGTTTGTAGTTATTTCATATCGTTTGTAGTAGCTCAATATCGATTGTAGTAGTTCAAAATCCTACGCCAGATAACAGGGTAGCCTTATTTTCGTTTGTAGTGATTTCATTTCGTTTGTAGTAGCTCAATATCGATTGTAGTAGGTCAAAAACCTACGTAAGACATCAGGGATACCTTATTTTCGTTTGTAGTACTTTAATTTCATTTGTAGTAGCCCAATATCGATTGTGGTAGTTCAAAAACCTACGCCAGACATAAAGGTAGCCTTGTTTTTGTTTGTAGTGACTTCATTTCGTTCGTAGTAACGCGATTTCGTTTGTAGTGATTCAAAAACCTACGCCAGACATCAGGGTAGCCTAATTTTCGTTTGTAGTGACTTCATTTCGTTTGTAGTAGCTCAATATCGATTGTAGTAGTTCAAAACCCGACGCCAGAGATCAAGGTCGCCTAATTTTCATTTGTAGTGCTTTCATTTCGTTTGTAGTAGCCCAATATCAATTGAAGTTGTTTTAAAACCTACGCCAGAGATCAGGGTAGCCTTATTTTCGTTTGTAGTGCTTTCATTTCGTTTGTAGTAGCTCAATATCGATTATAGTAGTTCAAAATCCTACGCCAGATATCAGGGTAGTCTTATTTTCGTTTGTAGTGACTTCATTTCGTTTGTAGTAGCTCAATATCGATTGTAGTAGTTCAAAAACCTACGCCAGAGATCAGGGCAGCCTTATTTTCGTTTGTAGTGCTTTCATTTCGTTTGTAGTATCTCAATATCGATTGTAGTAGTTCAAAAACCTACGCCAGACATCAGGGTAGCCATATTTTCGTTTGTAGTGACTTCATTTCGTTTGTAGTAGCTCAATATCGATTTTAGTAGTTCAAAAACCTACGCCAGGCATCAAGGTTGCCTTATTTTCGTTTGTAGTGATTTCATATCGTTTGTAGTAGCTCAATATCGATTGTAGTAGTTCAAAATCCTACGCCAGATATCAGGGTAGCCTTATTTTCGTTTGTAGTGATTTCATTTCGTTTGTAGTAGCTCAATATCGATTGTAGTAGTTCAATATCCTACGCCAGACATCAGGGCGGCCTTATTTTCGTTTGTAGTGCTTTCATTTCGTTTGTAGTAACGCGATTTCGTTTGTAGTAGATCAAGAACCTACGCAAGCCATCAAGGTAGCCTTATTTTCGTTTGTAGTGACTTCATTTCGTTTGTAGTAGCTCAATATCGATTGTAGTAGTTCAAAAACCTACGCCAGGCATCAAGGTTGCCTTATTTTCGTTTGTAGTGATTTCTTATCGTTTGTAGTAGCTCAATATCGATTGTAGTAGTTCAAAATCCTACGCCAGATATCAGGGTAGCCTTATTTTCGTTTGTAGTGATTTCATTTCGTTTGTAGTAGCTCAATATCGATTGTAGTAGGTCAAAAACCTACGTAAGACATCAGGGATACCTTATTTTCGTTTGTTGTACTTTCATTTCATTTGTAGTAGCCCAATATCGATTGTAGTAGTTCAAAAACCTACGCCAGGCATAAAGGTAGCCTTGTTTTTGTTTGTAGTGACTTCATTTCGATTGTAGTAACGCGATTTCGTTTGTAGTGATTCAAAAACCTACGCCAGACATCAGGGTAGCCTAATTTTCGTTTGTAGTGACTTCATTTCGTTTGTAGTAGCTCAATATCGATTATAGTAGTTCAAAATCCTACGCCAGATATCAGGGTAGTCTTATTTTCGTTTGTAGTGACTTCATTTCGTTTGTAGTAGCTCAATATCGATTGTAGTAGTTCAAAAACCTACGCCAGAGATCAGGGCAGCCTTATTTTCGTTTGTAGTGCTTTCATTTCGTTTGTAGTATCTCAATATCGATTGTAGTAGTTCAAAAACCTACGCCAGACATCAGGGTAGCCATATTTTAGTTTGTAGTGACTTCATTTCGTTTGTAGTAGCTCAATATCGATTTTAGTAGTTCAAAAACCTACGCCAGGCATCAAGGTTGCCTTATTTTCGTTTGTAGTGATTTCATATCGTTTGTAGTAGCTCAATATCGATTGTAGTAGTTCAAAATCCTACGCCAGATATCAGGGTAGCCTTATTTTCGTTTGTAGTGATTTCATTTCGTTTGTAGTAGCTCAATATCGATTGTAGTAGTTCAATATCCTACGCCAGACATCAGGGCGGCCTTATTTTCGTTTGTAGTGCTTTCATTTCGTTTGTAGTAACGCGATTTCGTTTGTAGTAGATCAAGAACCTACGCAAGCCATCAAGGTAGCCTTATTTTCGTTTGTAGTGACTTCATTTCGTTTGTAGTAGCTCAATATCGATTGTAGTAGTTCAAAAACCTACGCCAGGCATCAAGGTTGCCTTATTTTCGTTTGTAGTGATTTCATTTCGTTTGTAGTAGCTCAATATCGATTGTAGTAGGTCAAAAACCTACGTAAGACATCAGGGATACCTTATTTTCGTTTGTTGTACTTTCATTTCATTTGTAGTAGCCCAATATCGATTGTAGTAGTTCAAAAACCTACGCCAGGCATAAAGGTAGCCTTGTTTTTGTTTGTAGTGACTTCATTTCGATTGTAGTAACGCGATTTCGTTTGTAGTGATTCAAAAACCTACGCCAGACATCAGGGTAGCCTAATTTTCGTTTGTAGTGACTTCATTTCGTTTGTAGTAGCTCAATATCGATTGTAGTAGTTCAAAACCCGACGCCAGAGATCAAGGTAGCCTGATTTTCATTTGTAGTGCTTTCATTTCGTTTGTAGTAGCCCAATATCAATTGCAGTTGTTTAAAAACCTACGCCAGAGATCAGGGTAGCCTTATTTTCGTTTGTAGTGCTTTCATTTCGTTTGTAGTAGCTCAATATCGATTATAGTAGTTCAAAATCCTACGCCAGATATCAGGGATACCTTATTTTCGTTTGTAGTGCTTTCATTTCGTTTGTAGTATCCCAATATCGATTGTAGTTGTTCAAAAACCTACGCCAGACATCAGGGTAGCCATATTTTCGTTTGTAGTGACTTCATTTCGTTTGTAGTAGCTCAATATCGATTTTAGTAGTTCAAAAACCTACGCCAGGCATCAGGGTAGCCTTATCTTCGTTTGTAGTGCTTTCATTTCGTTCGTAGTAACGCGATTTCGTTTATAGTAAATCAAAAACCTACGCCAGGCATCAAGGTAGCCTTATTTTCGTTTGTAGTGACTTCATTTCGTTTGTAGTAGCTCAATATCGATTGTAGTAGTTCAAAAATCTACGTCAGACCTCAGGGTAGCCTTATTTTCGTTTTTAGTCCTTTCATTTCGTTTGTAGTAGCCCAATATCGTTACTAATTTCAGTTATAATTAAAGCCGGTAACACACTGTATAATATATACCCTATCGTATACCCTAACATGAAATTGTGGGCATGACGTGAATGTAAAACATTTATTTTTTTATATTACGACCAACATGCATACGGCCCAACCGATGGTAAGCAGTTATAGTAGCCTATGGATGCCTGTAACTCCAGAGTTTTTATGTAATGAATGAAGTCTTTTTATAATTATTGATTTCCAATATATAATTTCATTTTATAAATATATTTCAGGGAATTCAAGGAAATAAAATGCGTCATACCTACATCTTCCAAGGGTTTAACTCGTGAGAACGAATCATATTATATTACCCTACCAATTAAAATTAAATTTTTAAGGTGCCGGTTGGCCATCTTGTTCAGTAGGTCAGATTATTTCGTTGAGACGGTATATTCTCTTTAACTGATAAAAATGTGTTAATGTTTTCCTCCTTTTCGTTGTCAGGTCCGTCGTTGTTGTTGATAATCATTGCAGGGGATTTTGGAATGTCTTGCCCTGACAAAAAGGGCAGAGTACAAATCACTTTGCTTACTGTTACGTGCAACCTCGTCCGGCATTTACAAGATGTAAACTTTGGGAGAGTTTGAGGAGCTAGATCTTTGGTAGAAATGATGGGTACACAGATAACCTCAACCACTAGATAGATCATAAGTACAACTCGAAGTCTCTAGACATCAGCGCTCCCGTATTAATTTACTATGAGAGCGCGACCGCTTATTTCAGTAAAAATATCCACAAAAATCTAGTTATAGGAGCTAACATGGATGGATTGTTACGAGTATACTACAAAATGGTGTTGAATACTATTGAGATATGCTGTTCGAATCGTAGAAATTTACGAATACAATTGAGCTAATTATTATTATTATTTATTTCCAAACATATTACACAGTATTACAGTAGATACTAAGGCACTGTGGTGTGGTGGTGGTTACATACAATATTATTATTATATTAGAATAACGTTAACATAGAGTTAATATCTTGTAAGTCCCGGAAAAGGTGCAATGGACGAGGTTGCACGAGTCACAAAAGCAAGGCTAAAGTGCTCTATTTTCAGTCCTTTCTCTCAGGGCAAGACATGCCAAAATCTCTTGCAATGTTTATCGACGACGACTAATCTGACAAGGAAAACATTAACACTTCTTTATCAGTTGAAGAGTTAGGGCCAGTTGCACCAACCACTTTTGACAGGCTCATCAGCGTCACCTGGCTGCGTACTATGAAAATTTCCATATTATTTATATAAAATTTTGCGATCTTTTTAACGGCGACAGACGGTTTGGTCCAACCGACCCTAAGTAATTAAGTATATGCTGTCTAAACAATTGCTATAACTGAGACAACTCAACAAGATGGCCAACCAGCACCTTAAAAAAAGAGTAAAATTTAATTTACAAGGTATGGAGTCTATCAAGATATGGCTCTATCTCAAGAGTTCAATTTCAATACTTGGGCGATGTATGGTGCATTTCGTTTCCGTGGAATGTATTATAACACAAAATTATTCATTGGAATCTAATAAATTAATTAAAAAAAAACACCATGATGCCCCTGGTGTTACAGGCATCCATAGGCTACGGACGGTACAATTTTGGTGGCAGATCTATTATTTTAGTGGCGGATGACGCAGTATGGAGGGTTCCGTACCTTCCACGCATTAAGCAAAAATAATTATTAAAAGGTCGTATACATTTTCGTTGAAAGAATGGTTCAAAAGTAACAGGGAGGGGCGGGGGGGGGGGGGGACAGTTTTTAGACTTTTTTTCTGAAAACTGTTCAAGGAAACCTTAATGTTATTTTGAAGGACCTATCGATTGATGTGCCACATGTTGATATTTGGTTAAAAAAATACATTTAGTTACATGTATACAAATACAAGTAGGTGGTTTGGACTCGTGCAACTTGTGATGTGAGATGTTAAAGCTAGCGCTATGATTTTGATGGCATTTTTTAGCGCATTTATTGTACTATCTGCTAACAATAAAAAAGAACAGGTCAACGCCTCGTTTTTGCAAAAAAATAAGAAATGTAAAAAAAATAGTTTTTTTGAGCAATTTTTCTTTTTACAATTAATTTACGACTAATTGGGGAAACTTTTCTGTAAGATTGCTGACTGAAATTTATGCCCTAGTTCGTAATGGTCTAAGAGCTGGCCACGTCAGATATGATGACACAATAATGAGAGCAATGACGCCTGTCTAGTTAGACTGCTTTACCATCCTTATTTCTAGATCCGGGCATCTGGCAGCATTTAATGGGTGGAGGCCAGAGTGACAGACCAACAAAGTTTTTAAGTTGGAAAAAAGTAATACCAAAATAGGTAAAAACTGCCAAAGTTCTGTCATTTATAGAGAATAGGGCCTATATTTTAACATTAGAGCAAAAACCATTGTATTTCGGAGACAAACAGTAGGTGACTAACTAAAAATTGCATTATACATCATTTGGCACCACTTTCCCCCAACGTAAACTTCTGGCTATGATATAATCTAATTAATTACATAATTTCCCATAATATTGCATCAGACCCAGAACTCTATGATTTGTTTTCTTCGAGTTATTTGCATTCTTTGACCTCCACCACGTTACAGCTGCCAGATGTCCGGATCTAGAAATAAGC
This sequence comes from Pammene aurita, assembly GCA_947086415.1. Lineage (NCBI taxonomy): Eukaryota > Metazoa > Arthropoda > Insecta > Lepidoptera > Tortricidae > Pammene > Pammene aurita. The sequence continues at coordinate 17,354,431 of OX352308.1, forward strand.
ATAGTATAGCAAACGAACTAGAGGGGTTTCGTTGCTCTCATTATTGTGTCATATCTGACGTGGCCAGCTCTCCGTCTATAAGCTGCCGATAGACACCTCTTGGGTTTATTTACCAAGGGCGGTAGAGTGTGGTGCCATAGAATTTTAAAGGGGCGCAATTTAAAAATGGTTGAGAAAAAAAATGGTATGGGGGTTGATTTGTCGATAAAATTCATCATACTATACGTGGTTAACGGCTCGAGCATAGGTGTACAAACACATTGTATACCCTAAAAATATTTTTTCCAGCAATATTACTACAAAACTAAGTAGCGGCATACAAAATACACATTATGTTAAATATTTATTAAGATACGTCTTATAATTTCCGAGTAAAACCGACGGACGGACGGACGGACAGACGGACATGACGAAACTATAAGGGTTCCGTTTTTGCCATTTTGGCTGCGGAACCCTAAAAAAGGTGAAAATTGATAACTGCCCATCTATGTGCCGGAAAAACTTCATGTGGAGAAAAAAAAAGATATAAGTGCCTATTTGCGAAAAAGTTGAACTTTACGTATTTCATTTAAATAAAACATTATGACTCATAATGTTTTATTTAAATTTATTATCCTCCCACAAAAAATTCAAGCTTTCGTCAACCACCGCTGCAATTGAGTTCGCGTTTACAGTACTAACGACTTTACACGCTAACAAATATGGCCTTTGTAAAGCATCATCAAGTGATTTTATAATTATATGAGAGAAATTGTAGACTGTTGACCATTTTTTTCTTTACATTCATTCATGTCAGATTTATACGTTTCTAAATACTAATCAAATTATGATAAACCGTGTCCGAGCTAACTACGTAACCTAACTTGAGCTAACCTAACTTTTCTTACTGGTTTATTTGTGTAGTTCATATAAAACTAGGTGTATTGATCATTAGGTCAAGTAGGTTTTAGGTAATAAAAAAATTACAAATTAGTATTATGGGACAAAATATTAGGACAATTGGCGAATAGGTCAAATGATATTAGGTAATGTAATAATATATACCTACGGCAAAAAAAATCATCCATACAATTTTTATAAATGACACAACTTTGGCAGTTTTTATCTATTTTGGTATTACTTTTTTCTAACTTAAAAATTTGTTGGTCTGTCACTCCGACCTCCACCCATTAAAAGCTGCCAGCTGCCCGGATCTAGCAATAAGGATGGTAAAGCAGTGTAACTAGACAGGTTTCATTGCTCTCATTATTGTGTCATGTCTGACGTGGCCAGCTCTTAGACCAATAGCTTCAAAGCCTGCTGGGACCGGTTTACGTGTTTCTATTGATGTACAGTCGCCATCAAATATATTGGAGTGGCCAAGGTATTCAAAAATATTTGAACATGCACTTTATCGATTTGACAATAGACTCGTTGTTCAGGTATTTGTGACCACCTTGGCCGCTGCGATATATCTGATGGCGACTGTACTTACCTGTGAATGGGCTAGGTGTATTACATATAGATGGAGAGCTAGTCACGTCACGTCACGTCAGATATGAGTGATATGATATGACACAATAATGAGAGCGACGAAACCCCTCTAGTCAGTTTGCTATACTATGCTTATTTCTAGATCTGGACATCTGGCAGCTGTAAAGTAGTGGAGGTCAAAGAATGCAAACCACTCCAAGAAGGCGAACCAAACCAACACAAGAAAACCAATCCAAGGGTTCTAGGTTTGATGCCATATTATGAGAAATTATATAAATATTTAGATTATATCATTGTCAAAAATTTCTGTTGGGGGTAAGTAGTGCCAAACGACGTATAATGTAATTCATAGTTTGTCACGTACTGGTTTTGTTTCCGTAATAATACGGAATGTTTTTTGTTCTACTGTTAAAATATAGGCCTTGTTCTTTACAGCTGAGACAACTTCGGCAGTTTTTACCTATTTTGGTATTACTACGAGTATTTCCCAATTCAAAAATTTTTCTAGTCTGTTACTCTGACCTGACCTATTTAAAGCTTCCAGATGCCCGAATCGAGTAATAAGGCTATCCTTATTACTACATAGATTCGGGCTATCTAATAATAAAGCAATCTAACCAGACGGGTTTTGTTGCTCTCATTATTGTATCACATATGACGTGGCCAGCTCTTAGTCCAATAGCAAATTTCTCCAAAGGGACTCTTTGTGTTGGATTTGTATCGCAAGCCTACCAAAAGACCGGGATGCATAGGCTCGTGATTCTCGCACAGGAGATACAAATAATAATAATAACAATTTCCCATAGACCTAGAATTATGTTTGTTTTTTTTATATGAAAAATGCTTTATATGGTCTTAAGCGTTTTATTTTCGACGATCATCTTCTATATCTTTATTAACCTTCTTCTATACAGGGTGACATCGGGGACTTGTAGCAAGCGATCAAGGCTAAGGCTTGCAATTATTCGAATATTATCCGGATAATACGAATATTTCGAATAATTTCGATACAAATTACTATTCGAAATATTCGGATTGCAAGCCCTAATCAAGGCATGATACAGAATGGAAAGATGAACCTAATGAAGTTAATAATTTTTTTTTTCATCAATGTTGATAAAAAAAAAATCAGATGATAAGTGGAAAAATAAATTTTGGCGTACAACTTGGTCACAATGGTCACCCTACTCAATGTGACGTCGTTTTCCATTCAGTGTATGTCAAAACTAATAGGGTGACCATAATTTCCTTGGTTAATAAAAATCTTTAATTCGGTTTTGATCAAATACTAGCCGATAATAATGGTGATCAGTTACTGAGTCAGAAAAACGATCTCGACCCAGATTTCACCCTGTATAACGACTGAGATGTCGCATCAGAGAGCTACGTTGCCTGGGTAATGGGTAGTGTGTAACTAACTTAAAAAAGTACCGTTTTCTGGGTACAGACATTGGTTTGAATTCTTTTATATTACGTTCTACAAGATAAAACAGGTTGTCTGTCAGTGAACTGGGGATCAAAGCCATTTATTTACTTCATATCATATAAATATCGACCTTTTAGAAATTTTGTTTTGGAAGTATAAAACTAGTTGTCCTCTTTTAAATTTGGGAGCGGCTATACTTATAGATATAGATAAGGTTTACTACAACATAATGTATATTGCTTGTGTCAGCGACAATCTAACATATTGTATATATTATCCATACTAATATTATAAATGCGAAAGTGTCTGTCTGTAACCTCTTCATGCTTATGGAGAAGGACATAGGATAGTTTTTATCCCAAACATCCCTTAAGAGGGTAAAAAGGGGGGTGGAGGTTTGCATGGAATGGTTGCTCACTGTAGACTTAAAAAAGCGTAGCGTATGCTAAATTAATAATTACTATTAGATTTTACTAAGGCGTTTTATTAATTCCTTATGGCGAATTTTAATCCCACGCAGACGAAGTCGCAGGTAAAGCTATAGATTAAGAGTAGGCCGTTGGCAACCCTACCTCATCTGCCAGTAGAATTCGGCCTATCTAGGGCAATGCACGGTAATAAGTTATGTATTTTTTCCTGGTAGCCTAAAACGTTTTGTACAGTGAGCAAAACCATTACCCTATTTTTTGATTAATCTTCCTCATTGAACAGCAAGGGGGAACGTAGCACATTCGATAGAGCTCATCGAGAAGCGCCAAAAAATGGTGGTAGCCTAACGCAAACTTGGCACTTTATTAGGAATTTTAGGGTGCCTAAAAATATTGTGATATATCTCATCGAGTAGCAATTATTATGCCACTCGTAAGTCAACCTGTTAATTTAAAAAATTGGTAGCCGGCATTAAACCTGGAGCTTTCGTAATTCAGCCAAGTTTTTTGTTCGAAAGTGAAAGTTTACTGCTGCAAGTTTTACGTAGTATTAGAAAACTGAAATTTGGTATGAGTACCTATGTGTAGTAATCACGCTGATAAAATGGTACAACAAAATAAAAAAAATAGGCTCCTACACGTGAATTGGGGATGAATTTTTCTTTTCGCTCCATCCCTATTGTGTACAGTGTTGATGGTTAGGTTTTTCAAAATGAATAGGGGTCTTTAAGAACTATTTTTGACAAAGTCAATTATTTCGAAAATAATCGCTTCCTACGTTAAAAAAAAATCTCCCCCTCTCTAAGTTTTGAACCTTAAGCTCAAAAAATATATGATAATTCATGAAAGTGAGGCTTACTATGTACTGTCAATAAAAATTATACAGCTTGTAAATTTTATACGGGCGTATACTTTATCCACCTGTAGTATCCAGCAATAGGACTCATATAGTATAATCATTTTGTAAAATAGTGATATTAATTATGTTATGTGTAATGATTTTTTAAAGTCCTACCGGGCACCAATGTACGCTATCCAACTGATTTAAAACTGACATAACTGACATGACGCACCGGTAAGTTAATTGTCATGGATGCAATTCATTGCGGGCTGAATTATTATGTATGAAAAAAAAAACTTATTTTCATAAAGAAATAAATGTGAATAGGTTCCCTAGGTCCAATACTAATCGCCATTACAATATACGCCCGTATAAAATTTACACATGGTACATAATGAAATCGGCGAGGCCGTTTTACAGTTATCGCAAAAAATATCCTTTCTTAATAAAAGAGCGTGAGTAACGCAAAATATCGTATAAGAAACTTCCTTTTAAAAGTGTGGATTAATTGTGACGAACCGGCAACTGGGGCCGTATTCTAACTTTAAAACACGTATAAACACGATCCAACTTCAATACAACTCCAATGCAGTAACAACGCAATACAGCTACGGCATAAACATGTGAATCAGAAATATCAGAATTTGCTTGATAAATATTCCAACGCAACTCCAATACAAATTCAATATTGGTTGATTGTTTGTTGTGTGTTGGAGTTATGTTTGAGATAGGTTGTGTTATAATTGTATTGTTAATGTAGTTTAAAATTAGAAATCGGTACCTACATAACCCTACATGCTCTTGAGCTTGACCGGTTTTGTATTAACAGTTTGATTAGTGCTTTCAAACTTATGATATCCTTATTATAGGGTGCCTGAAATGAACGAATTACTTCACCGGGTAGAAAATGAATTTTATGTCGTGCCGTTCAAACTAATCAAAGTGGTAATTCAAAAATTGGTAGACAGCCTTAAAAGTCGGGTAAAGTTATTTAGATTTCTTTCAACTTTTCGATACAATTTTTCAGTCACTCGCTAATAAGACTACTATTAGTTTGTATAGTACATTTAATGAAAAATGGTTTCTTTTTCAACTGCACAAGTGGAACACTTTTTTGTTATGTTTCGTTTATAAATAATTCACCTTAATCTAACAACTTGACTTTATGCTTTCATCATATAATATAAAAGATATTGTAAGGCATAACAAATAATTATAAAAATGAAAGCGACCACTTTGCACGAATCAACATCCTCACTAAACAAGCTCTGCATGAATTGAGTTATCGAGAATTAAATAATAATAAATGTGTACCATTATAGTATTGTTTTTGCAATAACAAGACTTCAAACTGTCTTGTCAAATGTAATTCATGTTCGTTATTTCATTATTAGCGTGTTCCGTTTTCAAATGGAAGCTTTCGGTATTCAACCTTTTATGTAGAAAGTGGGCACGTGGCATATTCGATAGAGCTCATCGAATATGCCAAGCAACGCAGTGCAACCCAGACCCGGCAGTCCTGGCACTATAGGAATTAAGCCTAATTTTAGGGTGCCTAAAATATTAAAATATACTCTCATCGAGTAGCAAATTGAGCCTTACGCCATTCAAAAGCACTACAAAAACCTGTCATTACAAAAAATTGGCAACCGACCTTACGGTGACAGAATATGCAAATACGTAAAATCGAGGTGTTTTTGTGCAAGTTTTGTGATGAAATCAAGGCACTTGGGAGCGTGAATGTGGCATGATCTGAAGGGGCCTAAGGGATTATAGCGTTTAATAAAAAAAAACAATATTATACATCAAAACGCTCATCTTAGTTACATAGGCTTACATACACCCAGAATAATGTCTGAATCAAATGTATTTTTTTTTGTATGTAATTATATGGACATCTGGTCAGAAATAAACGATTTGAATTCAAATAATTATATCATTAATTCTCTATTATAACAATTTTCTAATAACTTTTCTTTCTAATGTCAGTTTTTTCATTTCTGATATTGCAACTTAGATAGTTAAAGTAAAGTTGTCCACTGATTCTAGGCCCAACGTGCCACTAAAACGTAATAAACGTAGGTTTTTTCTGGACATACAAAAAATATGGAGCTAGTAAAAACAAAATGAAATTACTACAAACGGAAATAAGTTTAACTTATTGCCTGACGTAGGTTTTTGAAGTACTACAAGCGATATCGCGGTACTACAAACGAAATGGAAGAACTATAAATAAAAATAAGGCGACCCTGATGTCTGACGTCGGTTTTTAAACTAGTATAATCGATATTGAGCTACTACAAACGAAATGAAAGCACTACGAATGAAATGAAGGCTACCTTTATGCCTGGCACAGGTTTCTAAACTACTACAATCGATATTAAGCTAGTACAAACGAAATAAAAGACCTAGAAACGAAAATAAGGTTACCCTGATGTCTGACGTAGGTTTTTAAATTACAACAAACGATATTGAGCTACTACAAATGAACAGAAATCACTACAAACGAAAGTTAGGCTTCCCTGATCTCTGACGTGTGTTTTTGAACTACTACAATGGATATTAAGCTACTACATACGAAATGAAATCACTACAAACGAAAATAAGGCTACCCTGATATCTGCCGTAGGATTTTGAACTACTACAATCGATATTGAGCTACTACAAACGATATGAAATCACTACAAACGAAAATAAGGCAACCTTGATGCCTGACGTAGGTTTTTGAACTACTAAAATCGATATTGAGCTACTACAAACGAAATGAAGTCACTACAAACGAAAATAAGGCTACCCTGATGTCTGGCGTAGGTTTTTGAACTACTACAATCGATATTGAGATACTACAAACGAAATGAAAGCACTACAAACGAAAATAAGGCTACCCTGATCTCTGGCGTAGGTTTTTGAACTACTACAATCGATATTGAGCTACTACAAACGAAATGAAAGCACTACAAACGAAAATAAGGCTACCCTGATCTCTGGCGTAGGTTTTTGAACTACTACAATCGATATTGAGCTACTACAAACGAAATGAAGTCACTACAAACAAAAACAAGGCTACCTTTATGTCTGGCGTAGGTTTTTGAACTACTACAATCGATATTGGGCTACTACAAATGAAATGAAAGTACTACAAACGAAAATAAGGTATCCCTGATGTCTTACGTAGGTTTTTGAACTACTACAATCGATATTGAGCTACTACAAACGATATGAAATCACTACAAACGAAAATAAGGCAACCTTGATGCCTGACGTAGGTTTTTGAACTACTAAAATCGATATTGAGCTACTACAAACGAAATGAAGTCACTACAAACGAAAATAAGGCTACCCTGATGTCTGGCGTAGGTTTTTGAACTACTACAATCGATATTGAGATACTACAAACGAAATGAAAGCACTACAAACGAAAATAAGGCTACCCTGATCTCTGGCGTAGGTTTTTGAACTACTACAATCGATATTGAGCTACTACAAACGAAATGAAGTCACTACAAACGAAAATAAGGCTACCTTGATGGCTTGCGTAGGTTTTTGATTTACTACAAACGAAATCGCGTTACTACAAACGAAATGAAAGCACTACAAATGAAAATAAGGCCGCCCTGATGTCTGGCGTAGGATTTTGAACTACTACAATCGATATTGAGCTACTACAAACAAAATGAAGTTGCTACAAACGAATATATGGCTACCCTGATGTCTGGCGTAGGTTTTTGAACTACTACAAACGAAATCGCGTTACTACAAACGAAATGAAAGCACTACAAACAAAAATAAGGCTACCCTGATCTCTGGCGTAGGTTTTTTAACTACTACAATCGATATTGAGCTACTACAAACGAAATGAAGTCACTACAAACGAAAAAAAGGCTACCTTGATGGCTTGCGTAGGTTTTTGATTTACTACAAACGAAATCGCGTTACTACAAACGAAATGAAAGCACTACAAACGAAAATAAGGCCGCCATGATGTCTGGCGTAGGATTTTGAACTACTACAATTGATATTGAGCTACTACAAACGAAATGAAGTCACTACAAACGAAAATAAGGCTACCCTGATCTCTGGCGTAGGTTTTTGAACTACTACAATCGATATTGAGCTACTACAAACGAAATGAAGTCACTACAAACGAAAATAAGGCTACCCAAATGTCTGGCGTATGTTTTTGAACTACTACAATCGATATTGAGCTACTACAAACGAAATGAAAGCACTACAAACGAAAATAAGGCTACCCTGATGTCTGGCGTAGGATTTTGAACTACTACAAACGAAATCGCGTTACTACAAACGAAATGAAAGCACTACAAACGAAAATAAGGCTACCCAAATGTCTGGCGTATGTTTTTGAACTACTACAATCGATATTGAGCTACTACAAACGAAATGAAAGCACTACAAATGAAAATCAGGCTATCTTGATCTCTGGCGTCGGATTTTGAACTACTACAATCGATATTGAGCTACTACAAACGAAATAAAGTCACTACAAACGAAAATAAGGCTACCCTGATGTCTGGCGTAGGATTTTGAACTACTACAAACGAAATCGCGTTACTACAAACGAAATGAAAGCACTACAAACGAAAATAAGGTATCCCTGATGTCTGACGTAGGTTTTTGATCTACTACAATCGATATTGAGCTACTACAAACGAAATGAAATCACTACAAACGAAAATAAGGCTACCCTGATATCTGGCGTAGGATTTTGAACTACTACAATCGATATTGAGATACTACAAACGAAACGAAAGCACTACAAACGAAAATAAGGCTACCCTGATATCTGCCGTAGGATTTTGAACTACTACAATCGATATTGAGCTACTACAAACGATATAAAATCACTACAAACGAAAATAAGGCAACCTTGATGCCTGGCGTAGGTTTTTGAACTACTTAAATCGATATTGAGCTACTACAAACGAAATTAAGTCACTACAAACGAAAATAAGGCTACCCTGATGTCTGGCGTAGGTTTTTGAATTACTACAATCGATATTGAGATACTACAAACGAAATGAAAGCACTACAAATGAAAATAAGGCTACCCTGATCTCTGGCGTAGGTTTTTGAACTACTACAATCGATATTGAGCTACTACAAACGAAATGAAGTCACTACAAACGAAAATAAGGTATCCCAGATGTCTGACGTAGGTTTGTGATCTACTACAATCGACATTGAGCTACTGCAAACGAAATGAAATCACTACAAAAGAAAATAAGGCTACCCTGATATCTGCCGTAGGATTTTGAACTACTACAATCGATATTGAGCTACTACAAACGATATAAAATCACTACAAACGAAAATAAGGCAACCTTGATGCCTGGCGTAGGTTTTTGAACTACTAAAATCGATATTGAGCTACTACAAACGAAATTAAGTCACTACAAACGAAAATAAGGCTACCCTGATGTCTGGCGTAGGTTTTTGAATTACTACAATCGATATTGAGATACTACAAACGAAATGAAAGCACTGCAAACGAAAATAAGGCTACCCTGATCTCTGGCGTAGGTTTTTGAACTACTACAATCGATATTGAGCTACTACAAACGAAATGAAGTCACTACAAACGAAAATAAGACTACCCTGATATCTGGCGTAGGATTTTGAACTACTTTAATCGATATTGAGCTACTACAAACGAAATGAAGTCACTACAAACGAAAATAAGGCTACCCTGATGTCTGGCGTAGGATTTTGAACTACTACAAACGAAATCGCGTTACTACAAACGAAATGAAAGCTCTACAAACGAAAATAATGCCGCCCCGATGTCTGGCATAGGATATTGAACTACTACAATCGATATTGAGCTACTACAAACAAAATGAAGTAACTACAAACGAGTATATGGCTACCCTGATGTCTGGCGTAGGTTTTTGAACTACTACAAACGAAATCGCATTACTACAAACAAAATGAAAGCACTACAAACGAAAATAAGGCTACCCTGATCTCTGGAGTAGGTTTTTGAACTACTACAATCGATATTGAGCTACTACAAACGAAATGAAAGCACTACAAACGAAAATAAGGCTACCCTGATCTCTGGCGTAGGTTTTTGAACTACGACAATCGATATTGAGCTACTACAAACGAAATTAAGTCACTACAAATGAAAATAAGGCTACCTTGATGGCTTGCGTAGGTTTTTGATTTACTACAAACGAAATCGCGTTACTACAAACGAAATGAAAGCACTACAAACGAAAATAAGGCCGCCCTGACGTCTGGCGTAGGATTTTGAACTACTACAATCGATATTGAGCTACTACAAACGAAATGAAGTAACTACAAACGAATATATGGCTACTCTGATGTCTGGCGTAGGTTTTTGAACTACTACAAACGAAATCGCGTTACTACAAACGAAATAAAAAGCACTACAAACGAAAATAAGGCTACCCTGATGTCTGGCGTATGTTTTTGAACTACTACAATCGATATTGAGCTACTACAAACGAAATGAAGTCACTACAAACGAAAATAAGGCTACCCTGATCTCTGGCGTAGGATTTTGAACTATTATAATCGATATTGAGCTCCTACAAACGAAATGAAATCACTACATACGAACATAAGGCATCCCTGATATCTGATGTAGGTTTTTGAACTACTACATTCAATATTGAGCTACTACAAACGAAATGAAATCACTACATCTGAAATGAAATCATTACAAACGAAAATAAGGCTACCCTAATGACCGACGTAGGTTTTTGGACTACTACAAACGATATTAGGCTACTACAAACGAAATGACGTCACTACAAACAAGAATAAGGCTACCCTGATGTCTGGCGTAGGATTTTGAACAACTACAATCGATATTGAGCTACTACAAACAAAATGAAGTTGCTACAAACGAATATATGGCTACCCTGATGTCTGGCGTAGGTTTTTGAACTACTACAAACGAAATCGCGTTACTACAAACGAAATGAAAGCACTAAAAACAAAAATAAGGCTACCCAGATGTCTGGCGTAGGATTTTGAACTAGTATAATCGATATTGAGCTACTGCAAACGAAATGAAAGCACTACAAACAAAAATAAGGCTACCCTGATCTCTGGCGTAGGTTTTCTAACTACTACAATCGATATTGAGCTACTACAAACGAAATGAAGTCACTACCAACGAAAAAAAGGCTACCTTGATGGCTTGCGTAGGTTTTTGATTTACTACAAACGAAATCGCGTTACTACAAACGAAATGAAAGCACTACAAACGAAAATAAGGCCGCTCTGATGTCTGGCGTAGGATTTTGAACTACTACAATTGATATTGAGAGAGATTACTACAAACGAAATCGATATTGAGCTACTACAAATGAAATGAAAGCACTACAAATGAAAATCAGGCTATCTTGATCTCTGGCGTCGGATTTTGAACTACTACAATCGATATTGAGCTACTACAAACGAAATGAAGTCACTACAAACGAAAATAAGGCTACCCTGATTTCTGGCGTAGGTTTTTGAACTACTACAATCGATATTGAGCTACTACAAACGAAATGAAGTCACTACAAACAAAAACAAGGCTACCTTTATGTCTGGCGTAGGTTTTTGAACTACTACAATCGATATTGGGCTACTACAAATGAAATGAAAGTACTACAAACGAAAATAAGGTATTCCTGATGTCTTACGTAGGTTTTTGACCTACTACAATCGATATTGAGCTACTACAAACGAAATGAAATCACTACAAACGAAAATAAGGCTACCCTGATATCTGGCGTAGGATTTTGAACTACTATAATCGATATTGAGCTACTACAAACGAAATGAAGTCACTACAAACGAAAATAAGGCTACCTTGATGGCTTGCGTAGGTTTTTGATTTACTACAAACGAAATCGCGTTACTACAAACGAAATGAAAGCACTACAAACGAAAATAAGGCCGCCCTGATGTCTGGCGTAGGATTTTGAACTACTACAATCGATATTGAGCTACTACAAACAAAATGAAGTTGCTACAAACGAATATATGGCTACCCTGATATCTGGCGTAGGTTTTTGAACTACTACAAAAGAAATCGCGTTACTACAAACGAAATGAAAGCACTACAAACAAAAATAAGGCTACCCTGATGTCTGGCGTAGGATTTTGAACTAGTACAATCGATATTGAGCTACTGCAAACGAAATGAAAGCACTACAAACAAAAATAAGGCTACCCTGATCTCTGGCGTAGGTTTTTTAACTACTACAATCGATATTGAGCTACTACAAACGAAATGAAGTCACTACAAACGAAAAAAAGGCTACCTTGATGGCTTGCGTAGGTTTTTGATTTACTACAAACGAAATCGCGTTACTACAAACGAAATGAAAGCACTACAAACGAAAATAAGGCCGCCCTGACGTCTGGCGTAGGATTTTGAACTACTACAATCGATATTGAGCTACTACAAACGAAATGAAGTAACTACAAACGAATATATGGCTACTCTGATGTCTGGCGTAGGTTTTTGAACTACTACAAACGAAATCGCGTTACTACAAACGAAATAAAAAGCACTACAAACGAAAATAAGGCTACCCTGATGTCTGGCGTATGTTTTTGAACTACTACAATCGATATTGAGCTACTACAAACGAAATGAAGTCACTACAAACGAAAATAAGGCTACCCTGATCTCTGGCGTAGGATTTTGAACTATTATAATCGATATTGAGCTCCTACAAACGAAATGAAATCACTACATACGAACATAAGGCATCCCTGATATCTGATGTAGGTTTTTGAACTACTACATTCAATATTGAGCTACTACAAACGAAATGAAATCACTACATCTGAAATGAAATCATTACAAACGAAAATAAGGCTACCCTAATGACCGACGTAGGTTTTTGGACTACTACAAACGATATTAGGCTACTACAAACGAAATGACGTCACTACAAACAAGAATAAGGCTACCCTGATGTCTGGCGTAGGATTTTGAACAACTACAATCGATATTGAGCTACTACAAACAAAATGAAGTTGCTACAAACGAATATATGGCTACCCTGATGTCTGGCGTAGGTTTTTGAACTACTACAAACGAAATCGCGTTACTACAAACGAAATGAAAGCACTAAAAACAAAAATAAGGCTACCCAGATGTCTGGCGTAGGATTTTGAACTAGTATAATCGATATTGAGCTACTGCAAACGAAATGAAAGCACTACAAACAAAAATAAGGCTACCCTGATCTCTGGCGTAGGTTTTCTAACTACTACAATCGATATTGAGCTACTACAAACGAAATGAAGTCACTACCAACGAAAAAAAGGCTACCTTGATGGCTTGCGTAGGTTTTTGATTTACTACAAACGAAATCGCGTTACTACAAACGAAATGAAAGCACTACAAACGAAAATAAGGCCGCCCTGATGTCTGGCGTAGGATTTTGAACTACTACAATTGATATTGAGAGAGATTACTACAAACGAAATCGCGTTACTACAAACGAAATGAAAGCACTACAAACGAAAATAAGGCTACCCTAATGTCTGGCGTATGTTTTTGAACTACTACAATCGATATTGAGCTACTACAAATGAAATGAAAGCACTACAAATGAAAATCAGGCTATCTTGATCTCTGGCGTCGGATTTTGAACTACTACAATCGATATTGAGCTACTACAAACGAAATGAAGTCACTACAAACGAAAATAAGGCTACCCTGATGTCTGGCGTAGGATTTTGAACTACTACAAACGAAATCGCGTTACTACAAACGAAATGAAAGCACTACAAACGAAAATAAGGTATCCCTGATGTCTGACGTAGGTTTTTGATCTACTACAATCGATATTGAGCTACTACAAACGAAATGAAATCACTACAAACGAAAGTAAGGCTACCCTGATATCTGGCGTAGGATTTTGAAATACAACAATCGATATTGAGCTACTACAAACGATATGAAATCACTACAAACGAAAATAAGGCAACCTTGATGCCTGGCGTAGGTTTTTGAACTACTAAAATCGATATTGAGCTACTACAAACGAAATGAAGTCACTACAAACGAAAATATGGCTACCCTGATGTCTGGCGTAGGATTTTGAACTAGTACAATCGATATTGAGCTACTGCAAACGAAATGAAAGCACTACAAACAAAACTAAGGCTACCCTGATCTCTGGCGTAGGTTTTTGAACTACTACAATCGATATTGAGCTACTACAAACGAAATGAAGTCACTACAAACGAAAATAAGGCTACCCTGATATCTGGCGTAGGATTTTGAACTACTATAATCGATATTGAGCTCCTACAAACGAAATGAAATCACTACATACGAACATAAGGCATCCCTGATATCTGATGTAGGTTTTTGAACTACTACATTCAATATTGAGCTACTACAAACGAAATGAAATCACTACAAACGAAATGAAATCATTACAAACGAAAATAAGGCTACCCTAATGACCGACGTAGGTTTTTGGACTACTACAAACGATATTAGGCTACTACAAACGAAATGACGTCACTACAAACAAGAATAAGGCTACCCTGATGTCTGGCGTCGGATTTTGAACAACTACAATCGATATTGAGCTACTACAAACGAAATGAAGTCACCACAAACGAAAATAAGGCTACCTTGATGGCTTGCGTAGGTTTTTGATTTACTACAAACGAAATCGCGTTACTACAAACGAAATGAAAGCACTACAAACGAAAATAAGGCCGCCCTGATGTCTGGCGTAGGATTTTGAACTACTACAATCGATATTGAGCTACTACAAACAAAATGAAGTTGCTACAAACGAATATATGGCTACCCTGATGTCTGGCGTAGGTTTTTGAACTACTACAAACGAAATCGCGTTACTACAAACGAAATGAAAGCACTACAAACAAAAATAAGGCTACCCTGATCTCTGGCGTAGGTTTTTTAACTACTACAATCGATATTGAGCTACTACAAACGAAATGAAGTCACTACAAACGAAAAAAAAACTTCCTTGATGGCTTGCGTAGGTTTTTGATTTACTACAAACGAAATCGCGTTACTACAAACGAAATGAAAGCACTACAAACGAAAATAAGGCCGCCCTGATGTCTGGCGTAGGATTTTGAACTACTACAATTGATATTGAGAGAGATTACTACAAACGAAATCGCGTTACTACAAACGAAATGAAAGCACTAAAAACGAAAATAAGGCTACCCAAATGTCTGGCGTATGTTTTTGAACTACTACAATCGATATTGAGCTACTACAAACGAAATTAAAGCACTACAAATGAAAATCAGGCTATCTTGATCTCTGGCGTCGGATTTTGAACTACTACAATCGATATTGAGCTACTACAAACGAAATGAAGTCACTACAAACGAAAATAAGGCTACCCTGATGTCTGGCGTAGGATTTTGAACTACTACAAACGAAATCGCGTTACTACAAACGAAATGAAAGCACTACAAACGAAAATAAGGCTACCCTGATGTCTGGCGTAGGATTTTGAACTAGTACAATCGATATTGAGCTACTGCAAGCGAAATGAAAGCACTACAAACAAAAATAAGGCTACCCTGATCTCTGGCGTAGGTTTTTGAACTACTACAATCGATATTGAGCTACTACAAACGAAATGAAGTCACTACAAACAAAAATAAGGCTACCCTGATATCTGGCGTAGGATTTTGAACTACTATAATCGATATTGAGCTCCTACAAACGAAATGAAATCACTACATACGAACATAAGGCATCCCTGATATCTGATGTAGGTTTTTGAACTACTACATTCAATATTGAGCTACTACAAACGAAATGAAATCACTACAAACGAAATGAAATCACTACAAACGAAAATAAGGCTACCCTAATGACCGACGTAGGTTTTTGGACTACTACAAACGATATTAGGCTACTACAAACGAAATGACGTCACTACAAACAAGAATAAGGCTACCCTGATGTCTGGCGTAGGATTTTGAACAACTACAATCGATATTGAGCTACTACAAACGAAATGAAGTCACTACAAACGAAAATAAGGCTACCTTGATGGCTTGCGTAGGTTTTTGATTTACTACAAACGAAATCGCGTTACTACAAACGAAATGAAAGCACTACAAACGAAAATAAGGTCGCCCTGATGTCTGGCGTAGGATTTTGAACTACTACAATCGATATTGAGCTACTGCAAACGAAATGAAAGCACTACAAACAAAAATAAGGCTACCCTGATCTCTGGCGTAGGTTTTTTAACTACTACAATCGATATTGAGCTACTACAAACGAAATGAAGTCACTACAAACGAAAAAAAGGCTACCTTGATGGCTTGCGTAGGTTTTTGATTTACTACAAACGAAATCGCGTTGCTACAAACGAAATGAAAGCACTACAAACGAAAATAAGGCCGCCCTGATGTCTGGCGTAGGATTTTGAACTACTACAATTGATGTTGAGAGAGATTACTACAAACGAAATCGCGTTACTACAAACGAAATGAAAGCACTACAAACGAAAATAAGGCTACCCTAATGACCGACGTAGGTTTTTGGACTACTACAAACGATATTAGGCTACTACAAACGAAATGACGTCACTACAAACAAGAATAAGGCTACTCTGATGTCTGGCGTAGGATTTTGAACAACTACAATCGATATTGAGCTACTACAAACGAAATGAAGTCACTACAAACGAAAATAAGGCTACCTTGATGGCTTGCGTAGGTTTTTGATTTACTACAAACGAAATCGCGTTACTACAAACGAAATGAAAGCACTACAAACAAAAATAAGGCTACCCTGATCTCTGGCGTAGGTTTTTTAACTACTACAATCGATATTGAGCTACTACAAACGAAATGAAGTCACTACAAACGAAAAAAAGGCTACCTTGATGGCTTGCGTAGGTTTTTGATTTACTACAAACGAAATCGCGTTACTACAAACGAAATGAAAGCACTACAAACGAAAATAAGGCCGCCCTGATGTCTGGCGTAGGATTTTGAACTACTACAATTGATATTGAGAGAGATTACTACAAACGAAATCGCGTTACTACAAACGAAATGAAAGCACTACAAACGAAAATAAGGCTACCCTAATGTCTGGCGTATGTTTTTGAACTACTACAATCGATATTGAGCTACTACAAACGAAATGAAAGCACTGCAAATGAAAATCAGGCTATCTTGATCTCTGGCGTCGGATTTTGAACTACTACAATCGATATTGAGCTACTACAAACGAAATGAAGTCACTACAAACGAAAATAAGGCTACCCTGATTTCTGGCGTAGGTTTTTGAACTACTACAATCGATATTGAGCTACTACAAACGAAATGAAGTCACTACAAACAAAAACAAGGCTACCTTTATGTCTGGCGTAGGTTTTTGAACTACTACAATCGATATTGGGCTACTACAAATGAAATGAAAGTACTACAAACGAAAATAAGGTATTCCTGATGTCTTACGTAGGTTTTTGACCTACTACAATCGATATTGAGCTACTACAAACGAAATGAAATCACTACAAACGAAAATAAGGCTACCCTGATATCTGGCGTAGGATTTTGAACTACTATAATCGATATTGAGCTACTACAAACGAAATGAAGTCACTACAAACGAAAATAAGGCTACCTTGATGGCTTGCGTAGGTTTTTGATTTACTACAAACGAAATCGCGTTACTACAAACGAAATGAAAGCACTACAAACGAAAATAAGGCCGCCCTGATGTCTGGCGTAGGATTTTGAACTACTACAATCGATATTGAGCTACTACAAACAAAATGAAGTTGCTACAAACGAATATATGGCTACCCTGATATCTGGCGTAGGTTTTTGAACTACTACTAAAGAAATCGCGTTACTACAAACGAAATGAAAGCACTACAAACAAAAATAAGGCTACCCTGATGTCTGGCGTAGGATTTTGAACTAGTACAATCGATATTGAGCTACTGCAAACGAAATGAAAGCACTACAAACAAAAATAAGGCTACCCTGATCTCTGGCGTAGGTTTTTTAACTACTACAATCGATATTGAGCTACTACAAACGAAATGAAGTCACTACAAACGAAAAAAAGGCTACCTTGATGGCTTGCGTAGGTTTTTGATTTACTACAAACGAAATCGCGTTACTACAAACGAAATGAAAGCTCTACAAATGAAAATAAGGCCGCCCTGATGTCTGGCGTAGGATTTTGAACTACTACAATTGATATTGAGAGAGATTACTACAAACGAAATCGCGTTACTACAAACGAAATGAAAGCACTAAAAACGAAAATAAGGCTACCCAAATGTCTGGCGTATGTTTTTGAACTACTACAATCGATATTGAGCTACTACAAACGAAATGAAAGCACTACAAATGAAAATCAGGCTATCTTGATCTCTGGCGTCGGATTTTGAACTACTACAATCGATATTGAGCTACTACAAACGAAATGAAATCACTACAAACGAAAATAAGGCTACCCTGATATCTGGCGTAGGATTTTGAACTACTATAATCGATATTGAGCTACTACAAACGAAATGAAGTCACTACAAACGAAAATAAGGCTACCTTGATGGCTTGCGTAGGTTTTTGATTTACTACAAACGAAATCGCGTTACTACAAACGAAATGAAAGCACTACAAACGAAAATAAGGCCGCCCTGATGTCTGGCGTAGGATTTTGAACTACTACAATCGATATTGAGCTACTACAAACAAAATGAAGTTGCTACAAACGAATATATGGCTACCCTGATATCTGGCGTAGGTTTTTGAACTACTACAAAAGAAATCGCGTTACTACAAACGAAATGAAAGCACTACAAACAAAAATAAGGCTACCCTGATGTCTGGCGTAGGATTTTGAACTAGTACAATCGATATTGAGCTACTGCAAACGAAATGAAAGCACTACAAACAAAAATAAGGCTACCCTGATCTCTGGCGTAGGTTTTTTAACTACTACAATCGATATTGAGCTACTACAAACGAAATGAAGTCACTACAAACGAAAAAAAGGCTACCTTGATGGCTTGCGTAGGTTTTTGATTTACTACAAACGAAATCGCGTTACTACAAACGAAATGAAAGCTCTACAAATGAAAATAAGGCCGCCCTGATGTCTGGCGTAGGATTTTGAACTACTACAATTGATATTGAGAGAGATTACTACAAACGAAATCGCGTTACTACAAACGAAATGAAAGCACTAAAAACGAAAATAAGGCTACCCAAATGTCTGGCGTATGTTTTTGAACTACTACAATCGATATTGAGCTACTACAAACGAAATGAAAGCACTACAAATGAAAATCAGGCTATCTTGATCTCTGGCGTCGGATTTTGAACTACTACAATCGATATTGAGCTACTACAAACGAAATGAAGTCACTACAAACGAAAATAAGGCTACCCTGATGTCTGGCGTAGGATTTTGAACTACTACAAACGAAATCGCGTTACTACAAACGAAATGAAAGCACTACAAACGAAAATAAGGTATCCCTGATGTCTGACGTAGGTTTTTGATCTACTACAATCGATATTGAGCTACTACAAACGAAATGAAATCACTACAAACGAAAATAAGGCTACCCTGATATCTGGCGTAGGATTTTGAACTACTACAATCGATATTGAGCTACTACAAACGATATGAAATCACTACAAACGAAAATAAGGCAACCTTGATGCCTGGCGTAGGTTTTTGAACTACTAAAATCGATATTGAGCTACTACAAACGAAATGAAGTCACTACAAACGAAAATATGGCTACCCTGATGTCTGGCGTAGGTTTTTGAACTACTACAATCGATATTGAGATACTACAAACGAAACGAAAGCACTACAAACGAAAATAAGGTATCCCAGATGTCTGACGTAGGTTTGTGATCTACTACAATCGATATTGAGCTACTACAAACGAAATGAAATCACTACAAAAAAAAATAAGGCTACCCTGATATCTGCCGTAGGATTTTGAACTACTACAATCGATATTGAGCTACTACAAACGATATAAAATCACTACAAACGAAAATAAGGCAACCTTGATGCCTGGCGTAGGTTTTTGAACTACTAAAATCGATATTGAGCTACTACAAACGAAATTAAGTCACTACAAACGAAAATAAGGCTACCCTGATGTCTGGCGTAGGTTTTTGAATTACTACAATCGATATTGAGATACTACAAACGAAATGAAAGCACTACAAACGAAAATAAGGCTACCCTGATCTCTGGCGTAGGTTTTTGAACTACTACAATCGATATTGAGCTACTACAAACGAAATGAAGTCACTACAAACGAAAATAAGACTACCCTGATATCTGGCGTAGGATTTTGAACTACTTTAATCGATATTGAGCTACTACAAACGAAATGAAAGCACTACAAACGAAAATAAGGCTACCCTGATGTCTGGCGTAGGATTTTGAACTACTACAAACGAAATCGCGTTACTACAAACGAAATGAAAGCACTACAAACGAAAATAATGCCGCCCCGATGTCTGGCGTAGGATATTGAACTACTACAATCGATATTGAGCTACTACAAACAAAATGAAGTAACTACAAACGAATATATGGCTACCCTGATGTCTGGCGTAGGTTTTTGAACTACTACAAACGAAATCGCATTACTACAAACAAAATGAAAGCACTACAAACGAAAATAAGGCTACCCTGATCTCTGGCGTAGGTTTTTGAACTACTACAATCGATATTGAGCTACTACAAACGAAATGAAAGCACTACAAACGAAAATAAGGCTACCCTGATCTCTGGCGTAGGTTTTTGAACTACGACAATCGATATTGAGCTACTACAAACGAAATTAAGTCACTACAAATGAAAATAAGGCTACCTTGATGGCTTGCGTAGGTTTTTGATTTACTACAAACGAAATCGCGTTACTACAAACGAAATGAAAGCACTACAAACGACAATAAGGCCGCCCTGACGTCTGGCGTAGGATTTTGAACTACTACAATCGATATTGAGCTACTACAAACGAAATGAAGTAACTACAAACGAATATATGGCTACTCTGATGTCTGGCGTAGGTTTTTGAACTACTACAAACGAAATCGCGTTACTACAAACGAAATAAAAAGCACTACAAACGAAAATAAGGCTACCCTAATGTCTGGCGTATGTTTTTGAACTACTACAATCGATATTGAGCTACTACAAACGAAATGAAAGCACTACAAATGAAAATCAGGCTACCTTGATCTCTGGCGTCGGATTTTGATCTACTACAATCGATATTGAGCTACCACAAACGAAATGAAGTCACTACAAACGAAAATAAGGCTACCCTGATGTCTGGCGTAGGTTTTTGAATCACTACAAACGAAATCGCGTTACTACAAACGAAATGAAGTCACTACAAACAAAAATAAGGCTACCTTGATGTCTGGCGTAGGTTTTTTAACTACTACAATCGATATTGGGCTACTACAAACGAAAATACTACCCTGATGTCTGGCGTAGGTTTATGAACTACTACAATCGATATTGAGCTACTACAAACGATATGAAATCACTACAAACGCAAATAAGGCATCCCTAATGTCTGATATAGGTTTTTGAACTACTACAATCGATATTGAGCTACTAAAAACGAAATGAAATCACTACAAACGAAAATAAGGCAACCTTGATGCCTGGCGTAGGTTTTTGAACAACTACAAACGAAATCGCGTTACTACAAACGAAATGAAGTCACTACAAACGAAAATAAGGCTACCCTGATGTCTGGCGTAGGATTTTGAACTACTACAATCGATATTGAGCTACTACAAACGAAATGAAAGCACTACAAACGAAAATAAGGCTACCCTGTTATCTGGCGTGGGATTTTGAACTACTACAATCGATATTGAGCTACTACAAACGAAATGAAGTAACAACAAACGAAAATAAGGCTACCTTGGTGCCTGGCGTAGGTTTTGATCTACCAAAAACGAAACTGCGCAATTTAGACGACTTTAGGAAAACGCGGTCACATGTCAGATTATTATTTATTATTTTTTTTCCTTGGCTTTATTTGGCTACTACAAAGGAATATAAAGAAGCTACAATCATTTGCAAACGAAATACTCATGGAAAAGTAATACGTTGACATAATCAGTTACCTTTACCATTTTTGTGCGATCGCGATATTCAGTTTATTTTGCTACTTTGTAACTAAAAAGCAACTTATAAGGTGCTACAATTACGCAAAATTGTGTATGTGCGTGATCCTGTCGATGAGCGTAGAGTAAATAGTGTATTTACGTGTATTTAGGCAATTTAGACGATTTTCGGAAAAAGACATCAACGCGCTCGCGAACCGATTTTTGCAAAAAAAATTTTTTCGGCCTTATTTGGCTACTACAAACGAAAATAAAGGAACTACAATCAACTACAAAAGATTCTGAACAAGAATCAGTCATAACATATTAGGATTTCGCATGTCGGGTGCTGACCTTTTTCACCCCCTCCCTAATTTTGTTTTGGGACAACTACAAACAAAATCCTTTTTACTACAATCAACTACAAACAAAACACTATTAGAAAAAAAATATTTAAAAAAAATTCGTCAAGGTCGGGTGCCAAGTTCACACAGCTTAAGGTTATCTGTGTATTAGGCACTACATTTTTCGTTTTTAGGAAATCTTAACGCACAATTTCAGTGTTTATGTCGATGACATCAGCGGCTCTATATGTTCGTGCAACCTTATTTCCAAATTCAAAAAGATAAATGCAATCAAATTTGTACTTTATCCCTAATACAATAGAGTACAAGGGTTTTTATTGTAAGCGCAATTATGTCGGTTTATCTGTGGTGACGCAACGGTTTTTTGTTTCCATTTTTGAATTGAAACGTTTTTTTTTTCAATTAGGAATGTTAACAATGGTGTCGCGTTACTTTTTGTTTTGTTCTTTTTATCTCTGGCCCGGCCCGTCTCGTAAATTCACCTAACTACATATTTAAATAATGACTTAAGTCTTACAGAAGCTATGTGACTGGTTTATGTTGTTCATTTGAGAGCCTCAACATGTGGTTGCATACTCTGTACTAATTGTTCAAGACCGTTACATAATGACAATTAAGGGGCTGACAACAGCTAAATTCCCTCCCTATCTTATTCAGCGCGAGTGAAAGAGAAACACTGTGTTACGATTAGTATGGGAGCTCATTGCAAATTTTACAAAATAATGAATTAAAAAAAACGACACATTAATTGAGAAATATAAGGCAACAAGTTTTTAGTATTAGTGTGGTGGAATTTTGTTCTTAGTTACAGACGTATAAGTCAAGAAACTAAAGACATACAACTGTTTAAAGCTAATTTTAAGATGTAAGTTTGGAATTATTTTCTATCGAGCCGATTTCGTCCAATCGTGTATCGGACGCAACGAAGTTCTTCCAAATATAACGAATATTAACATACATTTTTTTTACTTTCTCAAAACAAGTAGTTATAGCTGAAACACTGTTTGACTAAAGTCAATTTGAAGGTCATCGGGTGTTGTCAGCCTCTTAAGTGTAGGAATATCTACTAGGAATACGCATGGCTAGGCTACGGTAACTGCTTACCATCAGGCGGGCCGTATGCTTGTTTGCCACCGCCCAGCCTATTTTAAAATTGATGTACCTAATATATTATATGCTCAAGGACATTCAACGGGTATAGCTTTGTATATAAATTTACATACAAAGTCACCCGTTTCCATTGTCGTTCAGTGTATATGGATAATAATTACAAAAACTAATTAAAACAAGGTATTTACCATGTGTATTTGTTTTTTCGAGTTTCCGATATTTCGGCGCAGTTGCATGCGCCATTATCAAGGAGTAACAAATACACATGGTAAATCATTGTGGTACATACCCCGTTCTAAATCGTTTTTGTAATGTTAATGACCATGTTAGCTTAAAATCGTATATATGGATAATATTATTAATTACCTTCATATTAGTACAGTCACCGGAGATAGTTCTTCCAACACGAAGGCTGCAAAAATATGTGACACGCTCTTATTTGTAGGATCATAAGAGCGCGTCATATATTTTTGCGGCCTTCGTGTAGGAAGATACTATTGCCGGTGACTGTACCTACAGCTAACGTTAACGGAGGGAGAGGTAACCTGATCCCACCGAGGCACTCATGAGGAAAACCACACAACGGCAATGTCTTCCCGTGACCGTTTGTAACACTGACATACTTAACTTACAAAATCACAATGAAATTACGTGCTTTCAAAAACTCTTAAGTGGGGACACTTACTGTGACGGACAGAAAACTACGGAACCCTACACTGAGCGTGGCCCGACACGCTCTTGGCAGGTTTTTTTTTTCATTAGGTGCACACTTGTTCGTTAGGTCACCGCACAATAAGCTATCAATATTACACACTGAACTACGTAAATGAGCAAAAAACAAAAAACTATTCCAAAGACGATGCAGCCATCTTGAAGCGTAAACGATTATTCACGACAATGCTTAGAGCAACCCTAAAGATGGCGCGGGAATCTGACAGATCGGTCCGATGACAGGTGAGCTGTCATCTCGGCGATGTTCCAAAACCTGGCTAACAATATGTAGGATTATTCAGTTTTGTTTTTTCCATCCGTGGCTACGCCGTGTCGTGATAACATTAATGATCATAAAACTTATCTGCATCTAGATCTAGGACAATATTTACACGGCCAAGGTGACTGGGGCATCTGCAGGCTACGTTAGATAACCTACTTCAGAGGTTTATCAGTGGCTTAACATTCCTGTTTGTGGGTTTTGGAACGAACTACTAAAGGGCTATTGTTTACGATGTTATAAAAACCGGCTAAGTGCGAGTCGGACTCGCGCACGAAGGGTTCCGTATCTATAAAAACGGCAAAAGAGTCATGTCTGTTTTATGGGAGCCCCTTAAATATTTATTTTATTCTGTTTTTTAGTATTTGTTTTTATAGCGGCAACAGAAATACATCATCTGTGAAAATTTCAACTGTCTAACTATCACGGTTCATGAGATACAGCCTGGTGACAGACGGGCAGCGGAGTCTTAGTAATAGGGTCCCATTTTTACCCTTTAGGTACGGAACCCTAATAAAAACCTCCTTCCAATACGTACTTGGTTCGGGTGTTCTTTGATACATAGAGATTAAATATAGAAGGACCAGCTCAAGTAGCTAGTATGATATCATATATTATGTTATGAACCTTAGTTCTTTGTGATTATTTTTTTCTTTTAAGGGGCTCCACACGTTTTTTATCGATTTTTGACCAGTTTTGAGTCGATATTTCTACATTTACACAACATATAGAATTATAAGGCTCTCTTCATTCTGTAGAACCGAATTTTAAAATAAATGAGCCCTTGTGTTTTACGATTTTTTTAAAATAGGGTATAAGAAAACACTTTTATCGATATTCGAATGCTGTAAACCTCCTTCCTCTTTGACGTCTCTAAAAACTGACAAGAGATTATAATTTTAAAATAATTAAGTCAAAAGTTATGACCAAAATACCACTTTTTTGGCCTGAAATTATTCTACTTTGATGTCAAATATCTCGAAGACAATGAATATTGAAGTAAATATAGGATACTATATTGTTTAAGGCCGTTAGTGGTAATATGATACAAATCACAAATCATTAGACAACGAAGGGATTCAGATCGAAGGTAATTGGCGCCAGGGAGCCCCTTAAATTCTTGCTTTGATATGCTGTAGCATATGAGGCTTATGTGTCATGGGGGGATCAAATCAAACCCAGAACTCTAGGGTTTGTTTTCTTCAAGTTATTTGCAATATTAGAGCTCCACCACTTTACAGCTGCCAGATGTCCGGATCTAGAAATAAGCTAGTATAGCCAACTAACTAGAGGAAATGAAGAATGCACGACCAGTCAGCGCGGTAGTACCTAAGCAGGTAAGGCACTCTAAATGATTATGACGTCACGCTATTGTCGTTTTAGCAATATATTATGCTTAGCTAGGTACCTACTACTTCTGCTACATGCACTTTGCTTTATCTACCTACAACATACAAACTAGACAGTACAGTCGCCATCAGATATATCGGAGCGGCCAAGGTCACAAATATCTGAACAACGCCTCTATTGTCAAGACGATAAAGTGCATGTTCAGATATGTTTGAGTACCTTGGCCGCTCTGATATATTTGAAGGCGACTGTACCTTGTACCAACGAAAGGTATTTTTAACCAGCTTAAAAACCGGATTCTTGATAAGCTTATTGACAGTAGCAGTATCAATATCAATATAATGAATTTATCTAATTGATAATAATGATAATATACATCGTGTTACTTGAGCCACTACAAACCCCGGACACCCCAATTTACTTTAATTCATCTACAGTATTTATTTTTCAATCAGTTAATTATTTCTAAAGACATTCGTATGTTTAGTTTTCCTTGCAATTCTTTACAATTGTTAACTCTACACTCGTTGTTGTCACATCTCTACAGGTGTCATTTCATGTCAACCTATCAACCTACCTTGTCAATTTGTATGGCATGAGATACTTTGACAATGACCACCTACATGACACTATTTTCAGTGAAAAAACAATTTTTTCAAAGCTACCAGCCATTATTAAATATTCAACCTCTATCTCCTAACTTCTCAATAGAATGGTAAACTGTAGTATTCGAAACTTTTAGAGAGAGAGAAACACGTAAAAAAATGGAAAATTAAAGAAAAAGTATACCCATGTTAAGATATACTGCAATCGATTCCACTTTCGATTCTGAACAAACAATTTTCAGGTTTCTAGTCTTGGGTGTAACACGTTGTATATATAGATTAACAGTACCAAGTACCTAATCAAACCAAAACAAATCTTATCCATAGTAAGTCTGATTAAACAATATCAAGAACTCGTATAATATTAACTTATTACTTATTATTAGTTTTAATTTATACGGTTTTGAAGATTTTTTTTATATGCGTATCTATCGGTTTTGCAACATAAGTACGAGCTATTAAGATGCAGATATCAAAAATCTTTGAAAGTCGTCAAAAGTTGGAAGAAATTTGCTTCGATGCAGCCGAACTCATAACATAACAAAATTTCACTTTAGTACCTACTTAATAAAAGTAAAAAAACCGGCCAAGTGCGAGTCGGACTCGCGCACCGAGGGTTCCGTACAAACATGTAGGTATTTAGGGGTAGTAACTTTAAAATTATTAAAAAGTTTTTTTTATATGATGTAATTAAAAATTTACGGTTTTCGCAATTTTTCCTTTATCTGTGCTATAAGACGTTGCTTCGTGCCAAATTTCCAGATTCTGAGTTCAAGGGAAGTACTCTGTAGGTTTTGATTCCCTTGCGAGTTTCGAAAATTTGCGGAATTTTGCGGCATAAACGGCTGTATCTTTTGATTGCGTTGGCTTAGAAGTTTGATGTTTTTACAGCTCCGAGGGACAGTAGACCTGAGTATTTGATATAAATTTCAGCTTGATACCTCCACGCGTTCCTGAGAAAAATGGTCTTGACAGACAGACGGACAACAAAGTGATCCTATAAGGGTTCCGTTTTTTCCTTTCGAGGTACGGAACCCTAATTATACAAACAGTAAGAGGCTGACAACACCCGATGACCTTCAAATTGACTTTACATAAACAGTTTTTTTAGCTATAACTACTTGTTATAGGAAGGTAAAAAAAATTAGTAATATTTATTATATTTGGAAGAATTTTGTCAATTCCGATACACGATTGGACGAAATCAGCTCAATAGAAAATAATTCCAAATTTACATCTTAAAATTAGCTTTAAACAGTCTTAAGTTTTTAGTTTCCTGACTTATACGTCATTAAGGACTAAATTCCGCCACACTAATACTAAAATGCATTATTTTATATTTCTCAATTAATGCGTAGTTTTATTTATTATCATCAAGATATTTTAGAGTGCACTCGTGCCGTAATATTTTTCTGCAACCAATTTCATAGGCATATTTCTCAATTAATGCGTAGTTTTATTTATTACTAGCCTTTTCCCGCAGCTTCGCCCACGTTTTATAAGTACTCAAAAAGGATACGATACCCATGTTGATTTTCAGACTTTGTGACCACATTTGCCCCTTTTAGGGGTTGAATTTTCAAAAAACCTGAAACACGTGTTTACTCTTTTACCGTTAGGAATACTCCTGTGAAGTTTCGAATAAAATAATCTAACAAATCTTGATTCGCCATACAAACTTTGGACCCCCATTTTACCCCCTTAGGGGGTGAATTTTGAAAAATCCTTTCTTAGTGCACCCCTAGACCTTATAAGGAACCTACGCGCCAAATTTGGAATCAGTAGAACCAGCGGTTTGGGCTGTGCGTTGATATGTCAGTCAGTCAGTCAGTCAGTCAGTCAGTTTCTTCTTTTATATATTTAGATCATCAAGATATTTTAGAATGCACTCGTGCCGTAATATATTTCTGCAACCAATTCCATCGGCACCCACTCAAAGTTCCAGCTCAGTAATAATAATATGAAACCATATCGCTTCAGAGTTTCATACAGCATATCGCAGCATTGTTGATTAACGCGGCTGTACTGTATGGTAGTATAAGGTAAATAATACGAGAACGTAATAAGATTAGCGCTACGTGCCTCGGCCAGTAAACACTAACGTGCTAAACCCAGCCGGTAAAGCTAAGGAGTGGTCCTGAAATAAAGTAGCAGTGTACAATCTTGTGTATTTTTTAATTTAGTGCTAATTTTGAAGCAGTATATTTATTTTATTAATCCGTAGATACAATACTAATAAATAAAAATACAATCATAATAGAATATGTGAGCATATTTAAGTTTTCGCGTTTTTAATTCAACATACTTTGTAACCTTTTGAACAACATAATTTGACAATCTTGAATCGACATCCGCTACAATGCCACAATTGTATTTCCATTTTCACAACCCGTTTTATGCTTTTCAGAATTTCATCTTACCAAGAAGCTACATTAATTAACTGTATTTTAGCTAGGATAGTCAGGAAGACTCTCTAATCTAACCTCTGACAAAGCTTTTTCTATGGGAGATAATTTTCTATGAAAAAAGGCAAATACATTTAATTAAAAATTACTGTAACTACCTTAAAATGAAGCCAGATAAAAAAGTTTACTATTGAAGAAAGACAATTTATTAAGGTATAAAATAGCTCATCAAATCAAACTATAAGAAAAAACATGTTTTTGAGAAACACCTCAAAAATTCTGTCAGAAGACGCTGTTCGAAAAACTATGTGTATGATGGAATACAAAAGGCGAAAACTTCCAAACGCTGTTTTATTTAAGTATGATTGTATTTATGTTTTGTATGATTGTATCTAGAGATTATTTAAATATAAACAGTGCTTCTAAAGCGGCACAAAATAAAAAGATAAATCAAAAAAGGCACGGCTACTTTTTTTCCGGAATTATATATTATACTAGCGACCCGTCCCGGCTTCGCACGGGATAAAAAATGGTTATTGTGGGTTATCCCTACGAGATAGACATATACCATTGTGGAATTTATTGTAGACCTTTTTAAGGTGTACAATACTGTAGTACATTATTTTGATCTATCTCGTAGGGTTCAGCCAGGGTTTCAATGTAAGCGCAAAAAAAATTGTTTATTTACGACATTACATTAGAAACCTCAAAAATTATCAGTGTTTCTCTACTATATTAGGCATGTATTATACATATAAACCTCCCTCTTAAATCACTCCAACTTATTATAAAAAAAACCGGCCAAGTGCGTGTCGGACCACGCATAGGAGGGTTCCGTACCTTCAATGGGAGAATGGAAGAGATGCCTATGGAAGAAGTTTTTTGGAGATAACTCAAAAATGGCTGAACCAATAATGTTCAAAACAATTTTCGTTGAAAGTATATGATAAGGCGCATCTCTTCAAATTTTTTGAACTTACGGTTCAAAGGTTACAGGGGGGGGGGGGGGGGGGCTACACAACTTTTCTGACTTTCGAAGCGATTATTTCAGAAAATATTCACTTAATCACAAAATAGTCAAAGAAACCTCAATGTTATTTTGAAAGACCTATCGATTGATGTGTCACATGTTGATATTTGGTTAATTTTTTTTTATTTAGTTGCCTGTATAGAGCGCCCCCCTAAAAATATTTTTTTTTTTCAAATTTAACTACATAACTAAGTAGCTGCATACAAAATGCACCTTATGTGTAAATTTTATTCAGATACGTCGTATAGATTCCGAGTAAAATGCCTGTGACATACGGACGGACAGACAGACAGACAGACATGACGAATCCATAAGGGTTCCGTTTTTTGCCATTTGGCTACGGAACCCTAAAAACCGCATCAAAATCCGTTGTATAGTTTTAGAGATCTAAGCATACATAGAGACAGACAGTGGAAAGCGACTTTGTTTATTTATACTATGTAGTGAAGTGATACGTGTATAAGTATTATACTCGTACATTACCTCCCTTTTTTTGACGCAGGGAAGAATGCGTTTACGGACCCCCGGACTGGGAAAGCCCGTAGGAGGGGTTGTATGTGGGACTCGCTCCTCCATATCGGAGAATACCCACTAAAAAACCCTGCGTCGCGTTAACCTCTTTACTAGTTAATTCTGTACATTACCTACCTACTTTAATATTACATTACAACAGAGGCTGGGAAAACAGGGATTACTGGCCAGAAATAAATGCAAATAGCACAACCCGATAACAAAACATGAAAGGTGAGCAGAAATCGAACTCCGCAAATATTTAGCTAATAACCACGGGCTAGCCAATTTTGCCTGTCCATTTTCATTTCCCTCCGTGAAATTGGTAATATCCTGCTCGGTTACAACATAAATGATATGACAAGATCATAAGATGACCTCACCAGTCAGTTTGCCAAGATTCCGTCAATACATTTAGTTATATTATAAGGCTAATTTTCATGTAACAGTAACAATCCTTCCAATATTTATAAGATTGCATTCCAATTGAAGAAAGAAAATACTAGTACTTTTAAGAAATAAACGTTAAAAAATCCGGCCAGGTGCGAGTCGGACTCGCGCACGAAGGGTTCCGTACCATTATCTATAAAAACGGCAAAAAAATCATGTCTGTTGTACGGGAGCCCCCTTAAAAAACGTATTATGTTTTTTAGTATTTGTTGTAATAGCGGATTCATCCCGGCAACTGGGAAAAAGAGGCAGAGGATCGTGACTGCTGGAAGAAGACCTTGAGTGAGGGCGTAGTCGCGCATGATAAGGCATGGTTCGACCTACTATCCGCAAAACGGGAACCGAGGCACCGACGCGCTGCTCTGTTACCTTCACCACCAGGCACACGTTTTAGCTGGCACATATGCGGCCGTGGTTGTCGGTCGCGCATCGGCCTTGCGAGCCATTTGCGCAAGTGTCGCTCTTCTACGGACATCGTTTAAATCATCATTCATCACCCTATTGATGAAAGAGGCCTATGATAATGATGTTATAGCGGCAACAGAAATATGCGCTTATTGCACAAGACAAATGTGCATAAGACAAGTGCTTGCACTCCTACGATGCGAACTGAGAAGGTCGTTGTGATGTCATGTAGTTTCATTTACAATATTGCATGACCGCATCTTTCTAAGAAGTGGTTCATAAATTCATACCTATACCTAATACGTATTTCTATATTTATACTTAGAGTTAATTATTTAGATTTATTTTAGTTTCAGTTAGTTTTATTTGTGATATTTTTAAGTGATGTTATATTGTTGTAATGTTTATCATAGGTAGGGTGATTGTGCTAGTTTTCGTCCACTCTTGTCAGACCGTTTTCCGTCCATACTTATTTATAATCTACTATAGAATAAAGTTTAAATATAAACTATAATGACCTTAAAAAAAATCCCATTTATTTGCAGCAGTTTAATCAAGTGGACGGTAAACTGGACCTGGACGGGAAACTAGCACAATTACTATATGAGGTTTCATTTTATCGGAATACTATACTGACTTCAAAATCTGTTCCACAGAATTTGAAGTTGGTAACTTAGTAGCAGTAGCGACGCGTGAAAAATATTCGTAGATGAGCTGGAGTTAGCATTTTTCAACCGACTCACAGACGTAGATATGACCCATTTAGGCGGCCAAAAGTCGATTTTGCAAAAATCAACATATTGATAAAAAAATACCACGTGGAGGTAGTCTATAGACCCAGGCATATTATATGACCCTCCCCACTCCTTATCATCAAACCTGAACCGCATAACAGGCAGTCGAACTCTGACTATCGCTCAGCGCGCAAGTTTCTGTTCTCGACGCTCCAAAATATTGCAAGTTTTCCCAAGTGTTTAATTGGTTTTTCTGACGTTTTCATTAAGTTTTTTTGATGGATTCCAGTTATTCCGGTAAGAATTTATATATCTCAATAATTTTATATTACATTTTTGACATTTATTATATATTTTGAGCTCGTTAAATATGACCCTTCACAAAATGTTGTTTTTTCATAGATTTTGATTTTCAATGGTATTTTTGTTATACTTCAGGGTGCGACCCTGTCTTGTATTGTATATGCCTAAACAGATTACTTAGTCGTCTTTATGGTGTCTCAGAAATTAGCCGCCACTAGCCGCCCCTATGTGGTCTTAGAGGCTTTCAAAGATAACCTATGAAATAAAATTATTTTCGCACATTTAAAAAAAAAATTGTTAACTTAGTTTTATCTTTTTACAGGTGAACCCTTCGGGGAGAAAAGTATTTGCTCGAAAATATATTTTTGAGCAAATACAAGAGCAAAATTTGCCAAGTTTAAGTGAAAAGTGCGATTATTATGAAAATTATCTTGTGCTTACCTACGGAACATCGGAAGAGCTCAAAAAATATATAAAACATGAATTTTCTTATGTGAAATCACAAATAAAACAAAGGTGGTTGAAAGCAAACAAAACAATAGATAAGTTTTTAAAATTGAATGAGTCTTGGTTGGAAGAAACTTTTGAGATTCCAGTGGCATCCTCTAACACGTCAGGACGACCGTGTAAATCCTTTGGGGAATTAAGTGAGCGAAGCAAGAGAAGGAAAACCGAAAAAATTCGAGCTGCCCTACCTGATGAAATTATTGTTCATGCAGCACAATCGGTTCTTCAAACTAGTGGCAAAAGAGATGCCTCAAAAGTGCTTAAGGATATTACTAATACTCCAGAATGTGCTAGTAAATACAAAAGATCATCCAGCGTTAATGAAATAATCGCTCCACTGACACCACAAGAAGCTCTACAAATGTATCTAGATGCTGACCTCAGCAGGCATCAATACGAAATAATAAGGTCAACAAACAAAAAACACTTCCCCTGTTATGATCTTTTGCTGAAAGCAAAACAAGAGTGCTACACGCCAAAAGAATCCCTACGGGTAACAGCTACCTGCGCAGAAACTAATCTACAATCCCTGATGGATTTGACCGCCACTCGCTTATCAATGTTTTTGGAAGAAGTGCTGATAACGCTTAATGACCACGAGAGAAAGTCATTAAAGTTAATTTGTAAATGGGGTTGTGATGGGTCTCAACAATCGAAATTCAAGCAACAATTTGATAATGAGAGTGATTCTGATGGAAATATATTTATGAGTTCTTTTGTGCCTTTACAGATCGTTTGCGGAGAAGGCAAAAAAGTGGTTTGGAATAATCCGACACCGTCTTCGACACGATTTTGTCGTCCAATCAGATTTCGTTACGTAAAAGAATCAACAGATGTTACAAAAGAAGAAATTGATTATGTGCAGAATTCTGCTGCGCACCTAAATGATTCTAAAGTGACCTTGCATGAAAATGAATTTTTGTTTGGGTATATTTTTAAAATGACCATGGTTGACGGAAAGGTCTGTAATGCTGCAACAGATACAAAATCCACGAGCAAGTGTTATATATGTGGTGCTAATCAAACGAAGGATTTTAATGATCTCAACAAGAAAAATGAGGAGAGTCCGGAAGCTTTGGATTTTGGATTATCAGTCTAACATGCTAGAATCCGTTTTATGGAAAGCATCCTGCATTTAGCGTACAGATTACCTACAAAGAAATACAGACAGAGAAAAACACAAGAAGAAAAACTTATGGAAGAAGAGAGAAAAAAGGATATCCAAGAGAGATTCAAAACTGAGACAGGATTGCTGATTGATATGCCGAAGGCTAACTTTGGCAACACCAATGACGGCAACACCAGTAGGAGATTTTTTGATAATCCGGAATTGGCGGCTGATATCACAAAAGTCAGCTACGACTTGATTTTTAGGCTGAAAGTTATTTTAGAGGTAATATCTAGTGGTCATAGAATAAATATTGCTAAATTCGACGAATACGCTTATGATACAGCAACATTATATAAGAATTTGTATGGGGAATGGCATCCTATGACTCCAACCATGCATAAAATTTTGATCCATGGGGGACGCGTAATAGAAAACGCTCTATTACCCATTGGCCAGTTGTCGGAAGAAGCAGCAGAAGCCCGAAATAAACATTTTAGGGCATACCGACAAAATTTTGCAAGGAAATTTTCAAGAGAACAATGTAATTTTGACGTTTTTACTAGACTTTTACTACTCGTAACATCCGATCCACTCATCAGCAGTATGAGACCAAAAAAGCAATCGCCTTGCAACAAAGCCTTTCTTCCTGAGACAATCGAGCTTTTGTTGCCTGCCG